>JAUTWP010132712.1:0-11414 GCA_033042655.1 Cyathermia naticoides
TCCTTCTCAGTGGACACATTCCAACTAGTGGCCAATAACTTGTTCATCAAAGATTGTGGTATGCGCTGTCCGGTCTGTGGGAAATTGCATATAAAAGACCCTTTGCAGCTCATTAGTTATTAGAAAGAGTAGCCTATGTGGCAGCAGGGGGTTTCCTTTACAAAAATGTGTCAGGATGATGATATCTTTGATGTACAATAGAGTAGCCTATGTGGCAGCAGGGGGTTTCCTTTAAAGAAATGTGTCAGGATGATGATATCTTTGATGTACAATAGCCGATGATAAGATGAAAATCAATGTACTCTAATGGCATCATTAAATAAAACAAACTTTTCTCTTCTACCTTGGGAGCATAGCATTGTCTTGACACCCAATAGCCGATATTATATTTTGTGCTGGGGTGTCGTTAAACATTAAATTCTTCTTATGTCTGGCAAAACCAAGGTCTTAAGACATGAATATACTTCCATAAAAATAGGCCTGGATGGCTTCAACATAAATGCATATACATGTACATGTATAGTGCTAATATATTTATCTTTTTTAAAAACCTGACCAATTGATTTTTAAACATTTTTTTAATATAAAATGGAACATAAAATTGTGATGACAATCTGTTTTTTTAGACCAAAAAATATGTTCATCTATCACGTGGGTTGCTGTGATTATCAACAAACTTTGAACTACAGTTGAACTCGCATATAACGTACTAATTGGGACAGGCTATTTTCGTCCGTTTTTTGTGAAGTCTGTTAATACGTATACCGGGATTTCCAGATTCAATACGTTGTAGGCGAGTATCCGGTTTATGCAAGGCTGTTATATGCGCGTTCTACTGTACTTTACTTTGAACTTCGTGCCTTAACATTTCACTTTGTGATTCATCTTATATCTTTGAACATACCAACATAATTATACATAATAAATTTTATTTAATCCATTGTGCTTTGTGTTGTTCTTGTTGGAAAATAGCTGCATTTGTAATACAATCAGTAGTGTTTCAACTTGACTACATCTTGATTGAATCAGGGAATCACCGAGGGAATGAAGAAAACGGTAGTTCTGTTATTCTGGCACATGACAATCTCACTCACTACTGTGGTTATGGTTGTGCTATTATAATAAACATTTTAATAAACGTTTCAAATCAGAAATAGTCCGTTATACCGGGCCATATAACTTTCCAGATTCATAGTTATTGTGGCTTCCATGTTGCCACAAATACGGTACATGTGTACTTTCAAAACCAGTTTAGTATTCTTGTTTGTCTTTCTGTTACTGGCCTTTGTGGTGCAGTGGTTAAGCTATCAGACTTGTGGCTGGTAATGTGCTAAGATAGAAACTGTCATGGCATGGGCATTTTAATCTTTGTGCTGGCTCCAACCCAGAGTGGTTCCATACCTAACCTGGTTTAACAATGACCATGGTTTGTGCTATCCTGTCTGTGGGAAAATGCAAACAAAAGATCAATTGCTGCTTATCAAAGAGTAGCCTGTGTGGCGGCGGCCGTGGCGGCAGCGGGTATCATCTACAAAGAAATTTGTCAAAATGCCCATACGTATGACGTCCAATAGCCGATGATAAGATAAAAAAAACAATGTGCTCCAGTGGCGTCGTTAAATAAAACAAACTACTTTACTTTTACCGTACCACACTAGTGTGAATACATATTCTACTAACTAATATGTGAAGCTGAACTGTGTGCCCGTGGCATCGTGTTTGAACATTAATTGGATTAAGAACGAAAAATAAGTAAATGTATAACCAACCTGTATTTTTGTTAACGTTAATTTGTTCTCAACATTTTGTACTGGAGGTGAGTAAGACAGTTCTATTACACAGTCTTGTTAGAAAAAATGTGTCTTGGTTAATTAATTTCTCTGTGTATATGTGTGTATCATTAAACGTAAACATTTAACCAAAACAATCTGAATAATAAATTTTTGTAAAATGTAAGATTATAATATTATATTAATTCTCTCTTCTTCATGTTTAATTATTTCTTTGTATATTAATTTTGTGTGAAAACATTGCATATTTATTTAGTTCGTGTTCATCACAGACTTAAGGGTCGCACCTGATAGAATCCCATTAAGCAGTGACGTGATCGGGCGGGAAAACACGACTGTTCAGGCTCTCGAACTTCTTATTAATAATCTTCCTTTGATGTCGCCGCCAGGTAAGTGCCTTTATATGCAGGTAACAAAAGAAGGGAAAGATGGCGAAGAGAAATAATATGGAGTGAGTGGGACAATCATGGTGGTCCAGACAGTTAACTCTTTATACTATATGCACATCAATATGAACGGATGGGTTGGGATGTTATTCTACGTGTCTTTCATTTTAAGTGGTAATGTCAGAAGTTCAGTAAATTAACTATTTTACTCATACCAAAATTGAAATACAGTAAAACCTCTCTAAACTGGACACCCAGAGTACTAAGTAAAATATAAGTTTTTCAGAGGTTTCCAGTTTTTAGAGGTTAGATTGACACTAAATTGGGAACGGTTTTGACAGGAATTCCGGTTTAGACAGCACTAACAGATTCAGAGGTGTATGAGGTGTGAACAACGAAGGGAAAGAAAGCCATTGATTTGTTTTATCATTGTATATAATATACTGAATACCAAAAGAAACGATACCAAGACTGAGAGACTACTGAAGAAAAACATCAACATGCAACATTACATGTTCAAAAGATGTTTTGTTTTTATTATTAGAATGATGTTTTGGCATGCTGTCAAACAAATGTCATTCTCATATCTTTTTAACATGCGACATGATTTGTTTTTTCTTCAGTAGTCTCTCAGCGTCTGACATCGTTTCTTTTGGGGGTCAATTTATATTTCCTTCAATCTTGTAAAAATATATAAGTGAGCAATAAATATTTGAATTGAATTTGAATAATCATAAAGTTCATGACATTTTTGTATGCAGTTTGCGGTCAGATTGTGGTTACAATTTCAGCACGGTTACGTGATCAGACAACAGTTTCTTTTGTTTCGATTTCTCTAGCGCATGCTTAGTTAGGAAAATACAAAATGAAAACGGTACAAAATCAGACCATGATCAGTACAAACTTATTACCCCCCACCGACGAAACCGTTTCGTCTTTTTTGGCATCATATGAATTTTGAGATGATCCCTAATACAATGCATAATAATTATTTATATGTGTGTGTGTTATGTGTGTGTGTGTGTGTGTGTGTGCGTGCGTGCGTGTGTGTATGCATGTTGTGTGTGTGTATATTATGTGTGTGAGTGTGTTTATTTTGTTATAAATGTTACAAACATGTATTTTTATAAAAGTCATTAATAAGTAAATTTAAATTTAATACAGAAGACATTTAAAGAAATACGCAATTCTTTTAATGCAGAAACACATTTAAACGATAACGAAAAAAAATCAAACGCTGTAAAAGATGGAAATTTTTATGCTGTCTAGTAATTTAATTAGTATTTAAAAAAATAAAAAAACGATGTCCGATGACAAATATTTGTCAATCTAAACTGAAATAAAAAAATAAAAAATAAACTTTTAATCATAATTTTGAAGAGTCATCGTTGGTTCTTATGTGATTATATAATACCAATGCATTATGTAAAAGGAGGCAAAGAACGGGAAAACCAACGTTTCATCGGCGTAGTTCTGTTTAAAGAAGCACAACGCACCTGCTTTTCATGTTGCCGACACTATAAAAAAAAATCGAAGGTACTAAAATGAAGGGAGGTGTTTGCTAGGATACCTGTTTGCTAGGATACCTGTTTGCCTATAAGTTACGTACTTAATCCGTTACGTAAGAACAGGTGCACTCAACTATGTTGTTTACCTGATAAAGTTATTTAGAATGCATTTCAAAGTGGGATCTAATAATGAACGTCGATAATGTTGAGAACCATTCTGACATTTCTTTAGAGGAAAACCGCTGCCTCTACATGGGCTATTCTTTCCGATAAACAGCAAGGTCTTTTATATGCACTTCCCACATACAGGATAGCACACACCACGGTCTTTGATGAACCAATTGTTGGAACGAAAACAATCTTAGTTTAATGACTTACTAGAACCTTTAAGTTTAAAGCAATTCTACCTTTCTATGTTGTTCTAGACTCGTACATTAAAAAGCAGCGACATGTGCAGTCTTGTCTGTTGGTAAAAACATATATAAAATAGTTTTGTTAATTAAAAAGTGTTTTCTGGGATAAATGAGTTTCTTTTGTAGATGTAGATCATGTATCGTAGATACTAAACTCTACATATTTTGTGTTGTGTGTGTGTGCGCGCGCGCGTGTATGTGTGTGTGTATGTGTGCACATTCGCGCGTGTATGTGTGTACAGAGTGTGTGTATGTGTGTACATAGTGTGTGTATGTGCGCGTTAACACAGGTGTGTGTGTGTGTATACATGAACATGTAGGGCATATATGGCTATTTTTATACTCTTGATCATGTTCTTTTTCTGCGTTGTAACATTTCCATGAATCCATTACTCAGATCTATAATTACATTATCGTTATTAACAATAACATGATGTTCAAACAACATAGCCTACACAGAATCCACGCCCATTACCATACCACATACACACCACAACCACCCACACACCATCTTTTCTTTTAGTCCTTTCGTGGACTTATCTCTTTATATTTGTATGCGTCTTCTTATTATCTTTTTTTACGCGCATGTGTCTCAAATTAAACATTTTTCTATCCTACGCAATACATTTCGCCTCTAAAGGTAAAACATCTGCCTAATACGCGCACCTGTGTAAGATTGGTAAAAGAAAGTGAAATATGCCAACGAGCGTGAGTTTTCGTTGGTGTGGAAATTGACATGAAACGATGACACTTTACACAATGTCGTTGTCCCGGCGACGAGAAAATTTCTCGAAACGTGATTGGCCGTTCGTTTAAAAAAGAATACCTCCAACCAAGACATTCGTTGTTTTGAAATTCTCGGAAACTCACGGAGTTAGCCGAATAGTTCCAACAAACTGTTAAAAAAATCTTGTGGAATTTTATTTGCATCTTTGAACACTGGCGTCAAACAAAGAACTGACAACATAAACGTGTTAAAATTTATTTTATTTATAAAATTACCTGTCTAAAACGTGTTGAAAATGTTTGAATAATATTTAAAATATTAAAGCTAGTTGTTATCTTTAAAGAGGCGCTAACATTAATAGCATGACAGAATAACACCTTAAAAAAAATTTTAAAGAAGAAAAAGAGCCGTCTCCTCTATTTAGAAGCGATCAGGGAACATTCGACAGACAATTAATTTTATGTTTAGATAAGATACGATTTTATTTCCATACTACGGGCGGCCTATGCCCATTGTACATTTTTTCAAAAGTATTTTCCAACAATAATATTCAGATATAACTATACAGTACAAATATGATATTACAAAATGTATCACAAATTACACAATTTTTAAATAGAGGAATAAATATACATGTATATAATTATATAATAATTTATTATTATGTGTATGCATACATGTACATGAATGTAACTTTTATTTGTGTTAACATTGAATTTTTTTTTTAAATAAAGATATATATGGAATACAACTTTATGTTTATTTGCTTTTTAAAATATGGATTAAACAAATAAACAAAATCCCAGTCGATCTAGATACTGTTTACAAAATAAACAATAATAGGATCAACAACAAAATCACAAAAACAACACACACCCAATGAAAAATAAATAAATAAATAACGTAAGCCTAAAAAGATAATAAATGAATAAAAAATAATTTACCCAATCTCCACTCCAACATATTGAATGGATAGTTGTTCCAGTCCATTTTAAAATTCTTTAATAATATATTATAATTATATGCATTATAAACAAAAATTATTGCATGGTTATTTTAGTAAAACACATTTGACCGACTGCTTATAGTTCTAATAGTAGGCCTATACACCAAGCAATATAAATACGTCTAAAAGTTGAATGAGATCAAAGACTAAAACGAGATAATGGTGAATTTTATATCTATCAAAAAACTTTTTTGACTTCTGGCTGTTCTTATAAAAGGCGATTTTAAGTAAATCTTATATCACTGTTGTTCATTCTAAACATTGTGTACATTTATCGGATAATTCACTTTTTTAAATCAAGTAATAAAATATACAAATGTATACGTTAAAATTTAATAAAAATAATTTCTCTTAAAAATGACCTTTCTAAAACGTACTCAAAATAATAATTATTAAATGTCAATAAAAATATATATAAAAAATTGAATAAAAATTAAAACTTCAATAAAAATATATACATGTATACCAACACTTATTTCTTGATGAAAATTAATTACCTTTCTAAACCGTCAATTTAAAAAATATATATTAAAGCCACTTTGAACTTAATAAATAATTCAGAGACCATCACTTTCATGAATCATGTTCCACCGCCCTTCTTTCATTTTCTCATAAGCATGTTTTTCACCAAGGTTATTTCTCGAGTAAAAATTGATCGAGATGAGAACTTTTGTTTTCTTAGTAGGTTTAAAACAAAGAGATTGTGTTTACGGCTCTAGTCGGTGTCCGCTGGATGCAGGCTTGTCGCGTTTTGTCATGAACACCAGAGAAATAAGTTCGATGTATTTGTTCTGTGGACCCACGCCGCTGCAAGTTGTCTGAGAGATCGATTCACGAATGTTTGCCAACAAATCAGAAATACATCGCCCGTGCTATTTCTCCGGTTGTACGCCGATTCCACATGTGGGAATTTGAGGGAGAAATTTACTAAGAAAATACAACATGGTATAATTTGCCATGGTCTGTGGTCGTAATTGCTGAGAAATCAAAGCTTCGTTTTGGGGAGAAATTAATTAAATGTTAATTGGCTGGCGTGTTTGTAGTGCAATCATTATCGCTAAAAACGAAGATCTCATATTGTAATGTTAAACTAGACACACCGATATACGCGTGAAACAGATGGGGAAACTAACCTTATTCGATATTGATAAAAATGTTAAAATCGAAAGTCGTGTTTTTCATAACAAAACACTCTATTATAAAAATGACAAAGACTGTAAAATAAGTGTTTTTATTTTGTATAGACATGTACTGTATATAAAATTGCCCAATACACCATTATGATTATGATGATTTTGTCACTATAAATTTTAGTCTTGACAGATAAGTTGCTAGATTCGTTTTCATTTAACACACACACATGAGCGCACGCACGTACGCACAACCTATATGATTTTAAAATATAAAAAATATGAAAAAGTCTTGGATTGCTGAAATGAATAGCATACATTAGACAAGACAATCGCGTCACTTAAAAAAACCAAGATCTGAATATCACATAACTACTGATGTCATACCTCCCGTGACTGGAACGTCAGACCACGGGTCAAGACGAGCATAAATCAAAGTGCTTATGTCTATCTCTTAATCCACTGGGCACCACCAGCTTAACTACACGTGCCCATACCGAGTTCCCCGTTATTCTTCATTTGCCCGTCTTTTGTCAAACATGAAATTTAACACCGAAATAACGCCGTGAGTGTGTGTCTTTAACTGTTGACGCTAAACGCGACAAGCATAACATGAACACTTTACTAAAAAGGTGCCTCATTTACTGTTCAAAGGCCGCACTACATCTCCATGTATAATGCACAATTAAGAAACAGCGACCTCTGACCGTAAAAGTGCTTGCAAAAAGGGAAGCGCCTGAAGATTTTTTTACCTCTTATTAAGTCCATTAGCTCAGTTCTGAAATGGAAAAGAAAACGAGACAAGAAAGAAAGAGTCGAGTATGGTAGTTGGAAAAGATCGTATTAAATGGACGTGATGGTTCGAAACAAGTAGACAGATTTTTGGCGTTGCTAGAAAAACGGTAATGACAGCGAATTATCCGTGGAAATGTATGGGTAAATATTTACTCCCGAATTCCATCCCCTGCCAGTCCATCTGATGGGCCCGGGACACAATGACCAATGTTTACCATCCCCGAAGACAAATCGTGTTGCTGCTCCTCGAAAGCACGACTATTTACACAAAACGGCTTTAGACTGTCCATTTTACGCAATTTCCAATTTTAAAAATTTACAACCATTCGCGTGTTACGATGTGTTATTAGATTACGATCACTTGGAAGTTCTTGTCTTGAAATAAATGCTACATCTCGTCCGTAGAGGGTGTACTTCAGGGTGACCTTTTTCTTCCCGCATTATTCCCAGTTTTAGCAGAATGATTAAGCGTTCATCATGGAATAAATGTGATTTCGTAACGACTCTTTCAAGAGGGTTGTTAACGCTCTCTCTTATACATACTACACACACACACCCATCAATGTCCAAATCCGCTATCTCACACTTTGTTTACTGAGTAATTCTTTGAGTTGATAATGTTTATATGTATACGTTATCATCTCTTATAGACAATGCTGCTAGTTTAGAATTATTGATCTTTAAGGAAAGTTTTAAAGACGTTACTAAGAGGCACTATAAAGTTGATATGTTTAATTTAGTCAAATTTAGTGTAAAATAAAGCAACGATTCTATCATGTTCACTCTCTTACTCTCTCTCTCTATCTATATATCTGTCTGTGTCTTTCTCTCTTTCTGTCTGTCTGACTGTCTCTGTCAATCTCTGTCTCTCTCTCCCATTCCCCTTTCTGTCCCACCGACGGCAGTGATAAAGCATTAGATATGCATGCATATAAAATTCAGTATAATAATTTGTTAATATTTGTGATGAATAACGGATATTGATAATGTAATGATATAGTCAAATCGTGCACTATACAATCTAAATTAAAATAGTAACATATATCGTTATGACAAATGCGTACTGGCATCCGCACAACGCATAGCCCGAGGAATGTTTAGTGATTATTATGAAGTTCTGCACTTATCTTCACTCCAAAACAAATCAACAACCCCAAAACAGAGACGATATCAGGTGTTCACTTGCATTGTCAAACTAATTGTGGGCAGACTCGAATAGGTACATGTATCTCCAATAGACCAGTTTCATTGAAGTATTCTAATTTACAACATGGCATTACTACTCAATATGATAACTATGTTATTTGACAATATAACACACACATCCTTTATGTATATTAGGTGCTTTGTAAATAATAAAACAAATACCAATACTAAAAGAAATATGTAGGTGAGTGGGTGGGTCAAGGGTCCTTTCGAATTATTTGGAGAGGTATGGTCAATGGCCAGAACGTCACCATTCACGGTACAGTATACATTAACAGCTTTGACACTTTCAAACATGCGTGTACATGTGTTAAATCTGAACGATAAAACTAATCGTATTAAAACCATATGTTTGAACAAAACAGAGTCTATGGGATATAAAGACAAAGCCATGATGTCCCATTTATACGAATTATAACGAAAACAGTGAAGAACAAATACACTCAGCGTGTGAAATTTATCAATAATTATGCCGTACCTTACCCACTGGTGACACCCGTGATGGACACACCCATTAGTAACGTGTCTTATTTTTACAAAATAAAGAAAATGTATATTATTATGTACATACGTTCAAACTGATACTGTTTCAAATGCCATTTTAGTAATTATATACACATTTATATGTATTAATTTGATTTTTTTAAAGAAAATGTATTCAAAAGTTTAAAGTAACGGTGTCTGTTTTTTTAAATATTTAACCATTTAGAATATATCTTGTACGTTTGTTTGATGCCCACCATGCCCATTCTTCTGTCGTAAAAATCTGGTGTACCGTAATTAGGCCATGCGAAATGCACTAAGACTTACAAAATTTAATGATATCTTTAGGTATTGTCACTACCAGGACCACGGGATCTGTCAGACCCTCTCCACTAAACTATTCAATCCTCGAAACAAAATCAGCAATTTGACACCAGTAATATGAAAAGAATGCAGATTTCTAATCCTACCTCAATGGGATTATCATATATTTAATGTATTAGCTATCTTTCTGAGCCGTGATATCTCAATTTTCAAATATAGTTAACTCTGTCTAAACCAGATTAGCTTTGGACCAACAATATACGCCGATTTAGATAGAGTGCTGGTATAGACAGATTTTAGCCAGAGTTACAAAGCTGGACAGGACTTTAAATCGCGCTGGTTTAAACAGAAATCAAGATTAGATAAATGCTGGTTTAGACAGAGTCCACTGTAGTTGTAATTCTGATACGTGTCACAGTAAAGCAGAGGTTGGCGGGGAACTGTTTTCATGGGACGAGGATCTAACCCTAGTACTTCAGTTCTGGTGACAGGGTGTCGGATAAAACTGAATATCGAGTAGACCCTATCGCTTATCATCCACTCCAAGCTATAATATGCTCGTTTTAATCACCGTGATACATAGTGAGTGGAGGAATTTGAAATTTAAGACGGCATTGCCAGTTTTCGTTGTGACGGTACCTGTCTGACTAGTAAATCAGTCAAATGGCTAAACAATACAAAATGCATTGAATCATATGTCAGAAATACAACACTTATCTGAACAAAATAATCCTTTTCAACAAAATCATCACCAGGGCTGCACTGATCAAAGTCCACAGAGGACACCTATTTTTTTTTTAAATAGGTATAGTTATTGGTACATAATGTTCCAGACATCTAGAGGGATCGGTGGGAATGTTTTTCCTCGCAAAACATACTACATATATAAAAATTAAATCCAGATATTCTAGAATTAAAAATTGATATTCTCAGGGGACAGTTGCCCCTTGCACCCCGGAAAGATGCATATCATTGAGGAGAAGATACCAGATTTTACGAAGTTGGATTGTCCAATTAGGTGAAAAATTGTGAGCACAGCCAGATTATGAGTAAATTAATACATTGATTTGCGCCTACCATTTCACTGACATGAGACAAGACAAGCCTACGATGTCGCTGTATAAATTATTATAATGCGATTTATGACACGTGATAACTCGTGTAGGTATAGCGGTTAATACACCACATGCCAACCTATTCCAAACATTAGAAATACAGTTTAAAATAAAATATGGCAACCGAGACTGTCATAATGACGAAGCTATATATATACTTCGCTGCAAACATCCCAAATAATTATGCTCAATGGGATTAAGATCCGACGAAAATGCAAGCCATTGATTGTTTTTATCGTTCACGACCCATAACTTTTCATCGGCACCTTTTATATAGAAAATGCTCTATTTATACTCAGAAAGTGAATGGAAATTGTGAACGAAGTGTATGCATTTCTTTAATTCAAAAACATTCCGTGATATTGTGGCCGCATTGACTGGTAGGGCATTGACAGAATGTGCAGTTTTGCTTAAAGTGGCAATGTCTGTTTTTTATTATTATTTAACCATAAATTTTAGAGTATATCTTGTACGTTTGTTTGATGCGCAACGCACTCCATATTTCTGAAGCAACGATCAGTCGTACTATAT
>JAUTWP010132823.1:0-11412 GCA_033042655.1 Cyathermia naticoides
GATTGAATAAGCTTTCCAACGATATACAAAACTCAATTTTTAAAAATTTCACCAAGCGCCTTCATTTGATAGAGCAGGTCACATATAGTAGTGCAATGTAATTGTTTTATTTCTGTTCTTTCTAAATAATACTTAATTCAGCATGTTCTGCTTTTAGCATTGCTTTTTGTGTTAATTGTCTGATTTAGTCTAGGATTTGCATGATTTAAAAAATCATGATGCCTTATATAGTTTTCCATTCATGTTATTTTTGTTTTGTAAAAAAAACCAATTGCTGCATGCTTTGCTCATTACTTTCTTTGGTTGGAAATATTGTGTGCTTTTTCAGTTCTTTTTTTCTTTGCTTTGTTCAGGTTTGATTTCTTTGTTATTGGAGCTGCTCTTATTGCATCTATAGTGGAAGTAGTTATTGGGGCTTGTGAGTTCAAAATTTAAAGGCACTGGTTCTAATTATTAGACATTGTAAAATATGTGTTGATATAACAGCTTTTTATTTAACATTAAAATTAAATATTACTTTGAATATTTATATTGGCACCTTCAGCATGTTTCTGATTATTCCAATGCCATACTATGTCAAAATTCATTTAATGCAAAGGAATGTACCTCAAAACTAGGGTCAGTGCTTTTATATTTACTTTTTACTGTTATTATATATATTTTAATTCAAGTGTTTAATTGGTTGACAAAGTTTAAAAAACAGATATCGTTTTAACTTCTATTTGATCCTGAATTCCAAAAGTGAGTTATGATTTTCCTGAACCTTGACAGTTCATTCAGTCTAATTTTATAGTTTAAAAATAGCGTTTATTCATATACATTTGTACTCTATTGGATCCAAATCTGGAGAATAAGCTAGCTTGTATGTTATTTTAACTAAGTAGGGCATCCTGTCATGCCCTTTCTGTTGGATGATGCATGTAAAGATCCCTTGCTACTACATTTGTAATCATAATGGACAAATATAATGGGTTTCCCTTGAAAGTGTGTTAGGATGACAATAATATGTTTAACATCCACTATACGATGATTAAAAACAATCAATGTGCTGTAATGGCATCATTAAATAAAACAAACTTTTGTCTAAATGACAGTGGTTCTACAGATCTGTAATCTCTCTGATTAACTTGGTCATTATTATTGCTAGAAGAAATTATACCATATTTCTATTTAATACAATTTTTCTCTTTTATATTTGAACTTTGAAATATATTTATATTTCAGCTAATGAAGAGTTGCGCACTCTTGATATCTTGTTGGTTTTGAGAGTCCTGAGATTGATCAAGTTGTTTGGTAGTATACAAAGGTATAAATTTGGTTCAATTTTGAAGAGAATGTATCATGCATGTGCTCAGAAAAATGACATTTGGATCAAATTGTCTTCTTAGTTGCCATGTAAATTTATAGCTACATTAACATGATATCATTAACATTCTAAACTTGTTTTAACTTAACTTTATTTTTATTTCATTAACTTATTTATTATTGTTAGTTCCTTTATTTTCAGGTTCAAGATTGTCATCACTACAATTGTAAATATTGGCCCATCTATCATTACATACGGTGGTGTAATATTTGTAAGTAACAGTTCCTATTAATCATCAAATGTCAAATACTCAAAAATTGTCTACAAAATTAATAGTGATGTATCCAGGAGTGGTTTTGTGGTGACAAAATAGACAATAAGTTTAACTGTATTTTCTCATTTATATTTAATTTAATGCACAATACAATTATGTTAATATTATATTTAAGGTACCAATACTTATTAAAGGGGATGCACATATTAATAACGTCTACATCTGCTACTCAATTGTTCAGTAATGTTGATCTTCATATCTCCATTGGGAACAACCCCTGTGTTTTGCCAGAGGCTGCTCTGACCTGATTTTCACTATTCATAAATCTGTATATTTGCTTGAATTCATAAATTTAGTTTTTAAACCATATCTTTAATTTCCAAGCAGATAAAATGTTTAAGTTTAAACATAAGTGATACTTTGTCCTGGTGTATAACATGATTTTTGACAATGTCAAACAAAATACTTTTATTGTTGTATTTTTAGGTGTTTTACTATTTCTTTGCTATTATTGGCATTGAGATCTTCCACGGCAAGATCAGTTACTATGGCTACAATGAGTCATTCCTCAACGAGAGTGACCTATGGTGTGGGAACAAGGCACTGAAGGACTCGATGTTTTACAGGGCACACTACTGCAACAACAACTTCAACGACATCCTCAAAGCATTTGTTCTCCTCTTTGAGCTGACCGTTGTTAATCAGTGGCATGATATCCTTGCAGTGTGTTGTTCAGTGAAATAATTACTTTTTGATTGTCAATGGGCAACCTATGTAAACTGACCCCCAAAAGAAACGATACCAAGATTCTCGGAGACTACTGAAGAAAAAACTAAACATGTTCCATGATCAAAAGATATATGTTCATAAGAATGAAATTTTGTTCACAACATGCCAAAACATCATTATAATTAAGAAAAATCCTTTAAACAAGCAATGGTGCATATTATTGCTTTAGTTTTTCTTCAGTAGTCTCTCAGAACTTGGTAACGTTTCTTTTGGGGGTCAGTATATTTTAATTAAATAGATAAATTACTGTAGGCTAATTAAATACAGTAAAACCTCTCTAAACCAGACACCCGTGTGACAAAGTAAAATTCTGGTTTTCAGAGATTTCCGGTTTTCAAAGGTTTGATTTACACTAAATGGACACATTGGGACCAAACATTTTGTCCGTTTTTGACAGAATTCTGTTTTAGAGGGGGTCTGGTTTAGGCAGAGTCCACTGTATGTATTTTGTACTGAATTGGAATTAGTAAATCATCATGCTTATATTCAACCAATATTATTGTTTTTCAGTAAAATAATAACTTTTTCCAGTGGTCATTTTGATTGTCAATGGAAAGGTTACATATTTTAATTAAATAGATAAATTGCAATTGGTAAGTCTTTCACCCATGGTAAAACATTTAAATGTGGGTTACAAATTCTTACGTTTGATCCCTGTTGTTGTTTTCCTTATCTGTTATCACTGCTGACATCTGGTTTTGTGATGGTCACACATAAAGCAGCCCGGCTCTACTTCTTCCTCTTCCATCTCACCTGTGTCGTCATTGTTCTTAAGTAAGTAAAAAAAGTTTTATTTAATGATATTGATTTTTTTATCTTATCAGCTATTGCACATCACACGGTCATATGGTAATTTTGACACATTTCTTTGTTAAAGGTTGTTTTATTTAACGACACCACTGGAGCATATTGATTTTTTGTATCTTATCATCAGTTATTGGATGTGAAATACATAATTATGAGCATTTTGTAGAGAAAACACGCTGCTGCCACATAGGCTACTCTTTTCTATAAGCAGCAAGGAGTCTTATGTGCACTTTTCCACAAACAGCACAACACATACCACAGCCTTTGATGGACCACTGGTTGGAACAAATAATAGCCCAAACTATAGATGGGTTCTCAAGTTAGTCAGTTACATGACCAATTTATTTATTTTTAAATACTTTCCATGAAAATAGTTGTTATGCAATGAATAGGTAGGTAGTTTGTAACATGGGTTATCAAGTAAGAGGTTTTAAATTTTAGACAAGTTAACTTCTAAGCAGGTTAGAATTTGATCAAGGGAAAGAATTGGAATATACGGTATTTCAGGGAAAGCCAAGGTATCATGGGTCAGTCTATTGCTTTTCTTTAATGGTGTGTGCATTGGTTGTAGAGTGGTAGGGAGAGAGGACTTTTGAAATCTCTATACTCAAAGTGAATATTATTTTTACGTGTATTGTAGCTAGTCCCTTAGGTGCAAATGGAATGTTACACATTATGCTCCACCATCCACACTGATAAGAAAAATGCAAATGTTGTACTCTGATATTATCCCATAAGTTTCCCGGTCACATCCCACCCATGAGCTTTATGAAATTATTGAATGTATCTAACAAGTTTGCTTCTACTTTTAGCATATTCACTGCTTTCATCCTGGAGGCCTTCATTCTGGAGTATTCTCTGCAGCGTGTGCCCAAGATAGAGTCTCAAGTTGAAGCTACTATCAAACAGCTTGGTCTTGGCATTGGAGGGTAGGTAATCGCCTATATTCAGGTGTTTTCTCTGACCCATCTAGTTGTCTGTGTTTGCTATAGCTTGGTCGGCATTGGAGGGTAGGTAAGCTCCTTTAAACAGGTGTTTTCTCTGACCCATCTCTGATTGCTATATCAAAAGTATACAAATGTATATTATCCTGTGGTTTAGAAAGTACATGTAAAAGAATCCTTGTCAAATATTCCAAAACAAATCACAAATTATTCAATACTGAAAGTTTTCCAGAAATAATAAAAAATCTATCTTATTTTATCAGAAATAACTTTAATATATCCCACCCTACTCCTCCAAGATTAAAAATGTGTTGTAAAAATTCCTTCTATATGACTCCAGTACAATGCTATTGAAGGTTTGTTAAAAAACATTCCTTTCAATATAGACTTTACAAATTTTGCTATATTTAAACTTTAGTCCTATTTCTTTCATATGCATAATTTAAATTAAAAAAAAGAAAAAAGTACTGTATTAATGTTTATTACAAAATTCAGTCAATTTTATTGTTTAATAACAATTTATTTTAGGTCAAAATCTAAAACGAAGAATCCTGGTGGCGACACTCTTGAACTGGTGGATAACGAGCAGTTACCAGAAATACCAGACCACGGTGCAGATGATGATTTGTCCGACACAGACAGTATCGAAGATTTCTCAACAGAGAAAGGACTCAAGTTTATTCTCAAAAAACGAAGTTAGTCAACCAAAATTTTGTTTGCTTTCTTGCCTAATATACAAAACAGCCATATGGTCTTATCAGTGTTAGCAATATAATGGTATTTGTTCCTTTTTATATATGTCATAGACACCACCCTAATGATTTTGTTTTGATAGGGGTTTTTGAGTGATAGAAAATAATCAAACCAGACTGAGTTTCAAATATGGCAATACAATCCAAAAGGGGGACTTTCAAATATTAAGTAACCCCCTGGGAAGGGACGGGGGAGAGGTGTATGTCCAAGCATTATTTGTCACTATAGTCTTGTGTTACAGGGTAGAAGGGTTGGGGAGACTTGATTTTGACAAAAATAGTGCAACATAATATTTTAATGGCCCCAAAGTTTCAAATTGTGGCACAGTTACAGCTAAACATTCATAATCTAGTTCAAGTACTGTTGCTAGGGAAGTAAATCTTTTTTAAAAATACAACATAAATAACATTTTTTAAATAGAGGAATATTCTCTATTGGAAATTGCCTTTTAAAAAACAAATGCCCTAACTATATTCAGGAACTGAGGAAACAGTATTTTAAGCAATCATTTATTGGTATTGTGTTTATTTTTAAATAATTTACTTCTTAGACAGAAATGGATTTAGAGAAATTAAATCATACCTGCTTTAAAAATACTTTTAATTTAACAATTTTAATTTTCTTCTTTAGGTCGTAAGAAGGTTGAAGTTCTTCTTCAACAGATGTTCGAAGGGGAGATAGACCCCGAGGATGAAGGTCCTGATGGGAAATTAGAAGACATGTACCCCAATGACCCACGACCTCGGAGAATGACTCTGGAGGTAGTCACGTGACCCCAGTGAAAACTAGATTTTTATAAACTACTAGTGATACGGCTGTGAATGTTAAAGCTAAATATTTAACATTTTCTTGTTTGCTGCTCTATAAATGCTTGTGATAAAAAATTCTTACAATTAATTATTGTAAGTGATTAAACATTTATGTTGTATTATCCATGCAAACAACAATTTGGCTTTAGGCATTCCTATTTTAAATAAAGCATGCTAATCCGAAATGTTAAACTGGAAATAATTTGAAAATGTAACAACAATTTGCATGGAAGTTCCTATCCCTAGCCTAAGCATGGATATTCACAAAAGAAGAATCAAAAGAAGCCCAATTAACGAGTAACTTAAAGATTGGAACTATTAAATACTTACATCCAATTTTTTGTGAATGGTTTCACTTTGAATTACACATCAAGCTTTGTTAAAAGCTGTTGCAATTTATTTTACAGTTTGAACGGTGAATAGTTTGAACAAATTAGGCTATAGCATGAAAACAAACAGTTTTCTAGATCTATGGTAATATAGGGATGAATGGCAATTCCTCCAGTGACAATATTTATAAACTAATTATCCAGTTATACAAAAATTATACTATATTAATTAAGTTATACTTATAGCTGCATATACGAGGTAAATTAATTTATTAATCTACTGGCATTTAGTACATCTAAACTGGGTAGGGTGTCCGGTTTACCAGACATATCCAGGAGGGGCATGTTTGAACACATTAATTTTAGTGATGTATGCACGTTAAAAATATTTTTTGTTCCATTTAAGCATCAAAATAGTGTCTGGTAACCCATTACAGATGACTAAGAACCTTGTAAGTTCTTTCCTGTCATGGATGCAGGATATGATGTAGGTCATAATTGGTCCCCATAAAAGGCATATACTATAACAACTTACTCTGAACATGGACACAAACATTTTGACTGGACCTGACTTGTAAGTACTTGAACATCCTTGGTGATACAGGCATGCAATAATTCTTTCCAGTTCCTTGTGACAAATTTGACATCAACAATTGTCATGATTTTACTATGATTACATCTCATACCATATACTGTCCCAGATGCAGTGGATGGCTTCAACTATAAGCGGTGCTTGGGAGAGGCATCTGCTATAACAGCCTGGCTCTGAATGTAGACGTTAAACAACATAACCCATACAGATACATTCATATCACCATCCATTTTACCTTTGTTAATCATGTATTGCTTGAGCAGGTTTGACTGTATATCAGTTATACTTTTAAGAAAACCACATGATTTCTCTAGTGTGCTTCATTTGATATTTATAAACCACTTATTTTAAGAAATAAGAATAATATAATCTTATGTGCCTTATTAATGAAATTTCAACATATCTCTTCAATCTGCTATTTCAGTATTTGTATGATTACAAAATATTGAAAACGTTTCTAAATCATCAATTAGTTAAGCTACAATACAATTTACATATCACTTTTTTTCCAAGAGGTCATCTTAAGTGAGTTCTACTTTACTATTTTTCATGATTAACTAATACCAGGTCTTGAGTACACAGCTAATACTCGAAAGCCCAACATTTAGTATTAATATATTTATAGCACTTTAGATAAAAGAAATTAAATTATGGATAATGAACATTAATTTTTATTTTTTTAAATAATCATCAAAATGACTTTTTTAAAGCTCATCTTAAATTTAGATAAAATCTTCATTCTCTGCTCAGAGCTTAAATATGAAAATCCATTGTACATCACAGGGTAATCCATTGTACATCACAGGGTACATCACTCACATAAAATACTCATTGTTTTTGTATTCATTGTTTGTGATATACCATATTATATATGTTAACAATTGTGTTATGTTGTTGAATTATATGTGATAAAATAAATAGTAATATATTACATGACTTTGTTGGGTTTTTAAAATTGTGTTAAGAGTGGGCATCATTTTGAAATTTAAAAAAAAGAATAAAAAACATTGTATTACATTAAAAACATTTGAAAGCATTCTTTTAACAGAAACAAATAAAATAACCACAACAAATTATGGATGACAATAATTTATTAACTACAGATGATAAATAATGACATATCACAGTCAGCTTTTCTACATAATAAACCTATCTACATACAATAAATATCTTATAGTGGACAACCTAATTCACAGAATGAATAGCAGCACATTCTTTCCATCCAATATATCAACATGTAATAGCCAATTTAATCATAAAATGAATACAAAAGCATTCCAGAAATCATTACTTGAGACATGGCATTAATTTTTGTTGCTGGGTAGGCCTAGTATGTAATGCTATTACTGTATTAAACTTAAAATAAAATTTAAAAAACAAAAATTCATTGTTGATATGGTATAATAAAAAGAAAATTTACTTTGTGATAATTGCAACTAAAATAAAGCTTGGATAACTTATTACATGCACATACAATAACTGAATAAGTCCTAGAGGCTTGTGATTTCATGTTGAACACTAAGTACAGTGGACTCTGTCTAAACCAGATTAACTTGGTACCAACAAAATATGCTGGTTTAGAGAGAGTACCAGTTTAGACAGATTTCATGTAGTTAAGGTAACTGGAATGGATTGAAATTGTGCTGGTTTACACAGAAATCCAGATTGTCTATAGTCCACTGCATGTATATTTAAGTCTTCCATGAACTGTTCTTATGCTGAATAACACTATCCATAGAAATCAAAGTCATCTGATTCTGATGCAATCCTGTTCTTCGATGCAGCCAAAACATCAAGTTCAGTGTCGGTGTCCAGATCGGAGCTTATCTTAATCCCCACTAAAAGGTAAAGAAGTAATGGATATTAATAATTGATCTTAAAACAGCAACCAACTTGCATGTAAGAGATGTTATGGGAAGGTTCAATAAATATGTTAAGTTTTGTGATAGCGACCCAGATGTGTGTAAAACAATCACCCATTTTACAATACAAATTAGTTTGTTTTATTTAACGATGCCACTCCAGCACATTCTTTGATTTTAATCATCAGCTATTGGACATCATACATCATACATATGGTCATTCTGAGGTGGGGTTTTTAGAGGAAGCCTGCTGTCTACACTTTCCTATAAGCACCAAGGGGCCCATTTTACAATACATTCAAAGATTAATCTTCTAATATTTTTCTAGGTGTTTCATTAAAAATATATAAATGGGGTGGAGACTAGTTTTGAACAGGCTATCCCTGCTCATTTGTTTGGTGTTTAAAAGAAGTATAAAAAGTTCTGAAATTTACACAAAAGAAATGGCATGATTACAAAGTAACAACTAGATATTGTACATACTCAAATAATACACTGGAATGTACTGAATGAAGAAACTTAGTATTTTACTATTCGTATGAAAACTAATCTGTGAGAAAACAGTAACCCACCTGGTCTCCTTGGAGTTTGGTTAGATCCTGTAGAAGTCATTGTTGATCTGCAGAAAACCAAAACAAGATTATTACTAAACATCATCAGTTTATGTAAAACTTTAATACACATTAATTTATATACTGACATGAGTGGTAAAGTTTGTTTTATTTAATGATCCCACAAGAGCACATCTTTTTCATCATTGATGGTAATACATGTACATTCTGAATAACATGACTTACTACAAATTGTATTTGTTTTAAACTTTCAATTTTCATGTCATAATTATGGAATTATATTTATATATATACTAACTAGTATATGTTGATACTGGTTATTAATAACTTAAATAAGAATTATTTTATTGTTGCAGCAAAACTAATGAAATAAAAATACTACTACCATGAATAACCAAAGTCAATTCATATCTAAATATACATACCGTAAATACACACATTATTATATAAACACATTAAATGAAATTAGTGCTCAGATAAACGTTTTTAAATATTAGCAGAATATACTTTAAATAATATTTGTACATGTACATTGTATTTTAAAAACCTAAATTCAACAAAAACATTCAACAAGACTGCAAATGTCTGTATGTATTTAATTAGCTAAACATTATCTAGCAATGCAATATATGTACAGAAGTAGTCAATAAAATGTGCATTTAATACAAATATAAGCATAAAAGGATTGATTCTGTGTTCATACAACACATATGGTGGAGAATATATAGTTTTCCTTCCTTTAAAAGTGATCAAGTTATCCCAAGAGTTGAATTCTAAGCATGTTGTCAACTTGTTAAAATAATGGCCAAGGTCACTTTTTGAGGGAAATTAGACATTTCTACATGATGCTGGCCACATCTGGTAAAATTGTCTGTCCTTAATTGAAAACATCAATGCTGATCCTACTGTTTGTAAGTAAAGTCTGAGACTAAATTTTAAATGTGGTTCAGCTGTTTTGTCAAAATTTGAAAATATGACTTGAGTCATTATTTTAACAAGGCGACGATGATGTGCTTATAAATGAAGTTTTGAGTCAGTAAGCATGCAGGTGTTTTTTTTAATGTAAGAAGAATGTCTGGACAAAACTTTTAGTTGTAATCATAAAATTTAATCAACATAAACAAACAGCAAAGCAACAGAAAACATATACATGAAAATAACAGAATGAAACAGACCAATAACAAACTATTTGATATGCAAATAATGAGTATAAAATTGTAAAAAAAAACATTCTCAGTAAATCTATAATAATTACTGCTATATTGTTTTTATTTGGAATTAACAAATAATTGTGTATAGAACTAGCACTTGAACCCACAACCCCATTTCACAAAGCAAGGGGTTGAATGTTGTTGTTTATAAGACAATTATTGCATGAAAAGAACTAGATTTTGATGATAAAACAAATAATTGTGTATAGAACTAGAAAGGGGTTGAATGTTGTTGTTTGTAAGACAATTATTGCATGAAAAGAACTAGATTTTGATGATAAAACGGGGACATGAAAACTAAATTTCTCTATGGAGAAATTCTGAATAATTAGAAATTCTCCAATGCCATAGCCATTTGAGTCCTGAAAAGCAATCTGAAATAAGTTATGTGTCTTATGATAGGTCATGATTGCATGTGTAATATTCAATTACTGGGTGACTATAAATTCATTTCTAACTAAGAACCAATCATATATTATAACGTTTTGGCCAAGATTAAAATATTCTTCTGAGAAAACGTATGCAATTAACTGCAATAGTTATAACGCTAAGATCCCATTGAATAATCGATTCAGTGTTATTCTATACAAGTAGTTAAACATAACTAATTTCAGTAATTGTTTAAACTTACATTTTTATAAGTTAATAAAAATATACAAAAAATCCTGAAAGTACATTTTAAGGCATAATGAAGGTGTGAAAAGATTCAGGCCTCAATTGTGATATTTTCTAATATTAGTTAATATTGTATTGAAAATAGGGTTTCACACTTTGTCTTCATTCAGAAGGGTGTTCTTCTAGTCCTCTCAAATTCCTAGCATCACTAACAGCATCAGTAATTAACATATTGCTAATGAACAGAAATTAAATACAAAACAATAAAAACAATTAAATTTAATGCAAAATGCTACCTTCTTCTCCTCCTCCTGTTTTCCACTCTGTGTAAAACAATATTTAATCTATCAATATCAGCTATTCTCTATCAATATTCATCTTGTGTAAAACAATATTTAATCTATCAATATCAGCTTATTCTCTATCAATATTCATCTTGTTTAAAACAATATTTAATCTATCAATATCAGCTTATTCTCTATCAATATTCATCTTGTGTAAAACAATATTTAATCTATCAATATCAGCTTATTCTCTATCAATATTCAT
>JAUTWP010133044.1:0-11407 GCA_033042655.1 Cyathermia naticoides
TTACTTTTTACTTATATTTATTTTCAGGTGAAGACGCAGTACGATGTCGTCTACAAATTACTCAACAAGACTTGCGTCAGAGATAGCGTATGGGACTTACATATTGACAACAGAATCGTGTATTCTCACTGTCATGCTGTCTGTGTTCGCCATCGTGGGCTCCATAGGCAATTCAATGGTGCTCAAAGTCTTCCAAGGACTAACGACAAAAGCGACGTCGCGCCTGTTCATCATGGCTTTGGCCGTTATTGATTTGTTTACATGCGTCGCCATTATACCTCTGACCATTGTGTTCGAGCTCACCCATCATCAATTGTATTACGACTTCTTCTGCAAAGTTTACCACTTTTTAATTACTTCACAAATTCCATTTTCTGCTTTCATCATGGTTGCCATAGCTTGTGACAGATATCTAAGTATCTGTCACTCAATAATGGTCATTCTCACACCAGTTTGCACGAAAATCACCCTCGTTTGTCTTGCCTTACTGACTATTATTCTTGGAATAATACCAACATTAGGGTTTGGTGTATACCAAGTAGTATCGGAAACAGATGAATATTTTCTCAGTGACATTCCGCCCGATTTTGATTTATGGCATTTTGAAAGTTTTAACGATTTGCTTCTAGAGGAGCAGGATTTTAACGGAACTTTACAATCGGACATTTTGTGCCTTTATTTTATGAAGAATGACACCAACTGCAAACAACATGATTATGAGAATTATCTTGAAAATGGGTCGGATATGATTTACGACAAAATGTGTCGTCCAACAGAAATATGGTTGTCTTTCAAAACGCTGTACATTTATCAGGTAATACATTCGTTGCTGTTTGCGGCTTGCTTCCTGATGGTGCTGGTTTTATATGGGTTGATATATAGGTTCATGTCGAAGCGAAGATCCGACAAACTCAAACGCAAGTTAAGTGTGTGTGCTCGAATACGAGGAAACAGTATTCATTTGACCATGATCCCGATTGACAAACGAAACAAAGATGACAGCTATGAACGCCATTCTTCTGAAACCAAGCCTATCTCTCCATCATCCACGACATATGTCTCCAATAACATGTTCAACAGAACAAGCTCACACAATTCATCCACAAAATCCAACTTAAGTAATGAACCAGATAAAATAACTTCTCCCGATCCATCCATTGGTACTAACCATATTGCAACCACTCGCTCTCCCAGCTCATCTTTCGTATCCCTCTCATCCAAAACTCCATTGGAAACCGTCTCTCATAATTCATCAGTGAAGTCGAACTCGGCCAAGCAGCACAAGACCGTCGAATATTCGAAATATACCATCTTGCCTAACCTATCTCACAGTTCTTGTCACTACGGCTCAAACGGTACAAACACATCAAAGAAAAATGTGTCAGCTAAGAAGAGTTCCGCAGCCAGGCTCATAGCGGAAACACGTTCCGCTAACATAAAAACTGCCATTATGTTAGGTGTTGTCACGGTCGTTTTTTTCGTTGCCTTTTTCCCTGCGTGGTTGATGTCATTGGGGATTATTCCTATTCAGATTGTGGTGTTTTATTTGTATTTTATTCATAATATTGCCAATCCTTTTGTCTACGCGTTTATGAATCCCGCATTCAGAGAACGCTTAGGCACAATGGTTAGGTTTTGGGTGAACAGAATATCTCGAGCCAAGTTGCATAAAGGTAACGTGGAGCCGTCTTAAAATGAATGGGTGTTACACACATAAAGCTGAGTTTATACTTTATACGCCGTAAACCGCCGTAATGGAGGATGGCCAGGTTTTAATTCATTCGTTTTAGCAACGTTGTTAAAACTGATAAGTACCTATTTGAGACTATTAGAAATAAAACAAAACAAGAAACACTCCTCATCCCCAAAACACAAACAAACAACAAATTAAAACAAATAATATTATAGTGTCAGAATAGTGCTACTACTGGCATCAGCTAGTGGGAATTATATTAGCTAAATGTATAGAGTACTGGACCCTCAAATCGAGTGTCATTGTTTGAATCCCTTCAGAGGATGTTGATATTTCAAGTTGGACCCGATGTAGGGACCGCGTTTGTTCTAAACACACAACACGTTTATACAAACCTGGTCAGAACCTTTAACTGCACAACTGCCCATGACCCACAACTCTTGGATGCAGTTTCACTTGTGGGGATAGTATATAGTAGTGTCAGGGAATAAAGTGCTACTACTGCCAACAGCTAGTCGGAATTTCCCGATTAGGAATAAAGGGGTTCTACTGCCAACAGCTAGTAGGAATTTCCCGATTAGGAATAAAGGGATTCTACTGGCGACAGCTAGTGTGCATTTATCTATTAGCTCAGTGGGTTGAACATTTTGATTATATTTGGAGCCACGACTGAGACAACGATGGATCGATTCCTGTTGCCGGTAAACGTCGTACGTCTCATTTGGTTTATACATTATACATTTTTGTTTATCAGTACATTTACTCACTGTTATTTCCAAACTATGACCTACTATTGTCTTTGTGTTTATATGGATGAATGAGACAATGCGTATCGTGATTTGACTCTGAATCATCATAATTATTTTGTTTACACATCCTGTATGTGACCGTCAATGCTTTCTTCACGATTCTATGGCTGAGTAAGACACTGGGTGGTGATAAGAGTGTTATGAAAGCATTTACATGTATTTGTTTTAGATGTGCATTCTAAAGTAAAGTTTGTTTTGTTTAACGACGTCAGTTGAAAACATCGGTTATTTGACGTCATTCATATGGGAGCGGGATGTAGCTCAGTCGATAGCGTGCCCGCCTTTGAAGCGGTCGGATCGATCCTTCTCTGTTTAACCAGCTGCAGTTTGGGCTATTTTCCGTTTCAACCAGTGGTCTACAACTGGTTCATCATAGGCCGTGGTATATACTGTTCTGTCTATGGAGTACATATAAAAGCTAAAATAGTAGCCTATGTGGCTGCAGCGGGTTTCTGCTGAAATAAATGTGTCAAAATTACCATACGAATGACGTATAATAGCCGCTTGAAAGATTAAAAAAATCAATGTGCTCTAGAGGCGTCGTTAAACAAAACAAACTACTTTCATTCATATGGTAACTTTGACACATTTTTAGAGGAAACTCGCTGCCGCCACATAGACTACTCTTTTCGATAAACAGCAAGGGAAGGGATATTTTATATGCACTCTCCCACATGCAGGACAGCACATACCACGACCTTTGATGAACCAGTTATGGAGCATTGGTTAGAACGGAACATAACCTAAACTGCCGCTGGGTCCTCTGATAAGGATCGACCCGACGACCTACCGCTTCAAATGGGGGCACGCTACCGCCTGAGCTACATCCCAATCTGCGCATTCTAAAACCTTGTCTGTGGGAAAGTGCATATACAAATTAATATTCCATGCTGCTTATCTGAAAGTGTAGCCTATCTGGCGGTGGCGGGTTTCCTCTACAATGTGTCAAAATGACGATACTTATGCTAGTCATCTAACAGCCGCTGATAAGATAAATATCAATGCGCTCCATTGGCGTCGTTAAACAAAACAAACTTTATCTTCATGCATATGACCCCAGATAGTGTGCATGTAAGGTAAGAGGAGGGAAACTCGTTAAACGTGCTATACGTTCTTCATGCATATAATAATAATATAATAATATATTTTTATTTCAGATCAGTGATCCATAGAAAAAGCATATACTATTATACATGTACATTTAGACATACAGAAAATAAAAAACTAAATAATATTACGAACAATAAACTTTCAAAACTAGTATATATATACATATTGTATTGTGTTAGATACGTTTCCCGTTAAATCCCATTGTATCATTTTGATTGAACACAAAGCGAGCTACATAGAACACATTCTGCAACATCAACACTTCAATCGGTGTTCATGCCAGCTCTTGCAGCCAACACGTGGTTCAAATATCAACCAATTTAACACTTTCTGTTTCTCCTGCTACCGAGCATAGTGGCAAAACAATTTCATGTCAGGCTAAGTTTTTTCTCGCAATCCTCGGATTCAGGAGTGAGACTACAATACGAGTCGTAATGAAGACCTGACTTCCTCTTATTCGAGCATTCTGCGCGCTTGTGTTTCCATCACACTAAAAACAAAACCTGATGCTTGTTTTGGACATAAATCAAAACCGAAGACGCCTTCACAATTGTCTGTGATTAGTTGCAGATGCTTCATTCACAAACTGCGGCAGTTATGCGAAGATTTAGGTCCAGATATGAATGAACCACAACGCAGAAAAACAACTGTGTTTTGAGTCTTGACAACTATCACGGAACGGAGAAAAAGTGTGACAATGTTTAAAAAAGTAAAGTGTTTTATTTAACACCGCCACTGGAGCACATTTTTATTTTATAAGCGGCTATTGTACGTCATTCATATGTTTATTTTGACACATTTCTTTTAGAGGAATCCCGCTGTCGCCACATAGGTTACTCTTTTTGATAAGCAGCAATGGATATTTTATTTGTTCTTTCCCACATACCACGGCCTTTGATAAACGAGTTATAGACCAGCGGTTGGAACGGAAAATAGTCCAATACATGTATTTAGCTGAGTCCACTGAGAAGGGTCAATCCGATTAATAATTAGTCGATTTTTATATTAGCAATAAAAATATGCTCTAAAACATTGTTTCTGTTTGTTGCTCATTCGTATTATTTTAATTGATTCATGCCCATGAAAATGTGTTACCTTATTTTCTCCGTTTATTTTCAAATACATGTGTATTTTTGTGTTGTATCAATACGTATCTTCATTATAGTACATTACTTCTGTGACGTACATGTACTTCATCATTCAGACATTATTAATACACACATTTGTTCAAATCTCAATATCCAGGCATTCGTTTAACCAGGTTACCATGCAACTGAAGTATTGCATGTGTTGTGTGTGTAGTGTATGATGTGTAGCAAATCCCGTGAAATCCTCGTAATCGTATTCACCAACATGGCCAGCTTTGTGAGTTATCTACATGTAGTGCTAATCCACTTGGAAATGTGTCATTCTATCAGCGAGTGACGTAGACGTACTCAACTAGTTTTACCCTAGGTCGTCGAGTCGAAACATCGAACCTCTTCTGTTGAAACATTATATTATTGGTTCCCGTCCCAAACAGTGACCCACAACTGAACATAGGTCTATGATAAGATAAACATCCATGTACTCAAGTGGCGTCGTTAAAAAGTTTGTTTTTGTTTAACGAGGTCACTGGAGGAGCAAGGGGTCTTTTATATGCATTTTCTCATAGACAGGACAGCGCATACCACAGACATTGATAACCCAGTTGTGCGTCACTGGCTGGAACGGAAAATTACCGTTGGGACCACTGAGAAGGATCGATCCGACGACTCACCGCTTCAAATGCGGACACGCTACCACCTGAGCTACATCCCGCTCCGTAGACTGAAAGAGGCGAGGTGGTGTGGTATCTTATAAAATACTACAGGGTCATAGTGTAAGGTACATTGGCCAATTTACTGCTTTGATGTTTTGTAATATAAGACTTAATTATGTGTACAAATACTATTACCCATACTAAATCAATGTATGTAGTTTTCCTTTGTCAACACTTGTTATGCAAAACACATTCGCTAATGAAGCATGTTTGTGGTTGTGGTATAGAGTCTAAATACCGCATGTTACTCTGCTCGCATTAGAAAGGTCGATGAGCTGGATATAGCTCAGTCGGTAGCATGCTCGCCTTTGAAGCGGTCAGTAGACCAATCTGCAGTTTGGGTTATTTTCCGTTCCAACCAGTACTCGACAACTGGTTCAACAAAGTCCGTGGTATGTGTTGTCCTTGTCTGTGGGAAAGTGCATATAAAAGATCACTTGCTGCTTATCGGAAAGAGTAGAGTATGTGGCTTGAGCGCGTTTCCTCTAAAAGAAATATATCAATATGAATGACCTCCAATAGTCGATGATAATGATAAAAATCAATGTGGCAAATACTTATTGTCATTCTTCCGCATTTAGAGGGAACCCGTCACACAGGCAACTCTTTTCAATAAGCAGTAAGTGGTCTTTTTGTATGCACTTTGCCACATACAGGTCAGGTCATGCCACGACGCCACTGGAGTAGATAGGTTGTTATCTTATCATCGGCTATTGGACGTCATTAATAATATTATGATAATTTTGCCACATTTTAGAGGAAACTCGCTGCCGCCATTTAGGCTACTCTTTTCCACAGACAGAACATCACGTACCACGGACTTTGTTGAACCAGTTGTGGAGCAATTGCTGGAATGGAAAATAGCCCAAACTGCAGCTGGATCCCTTGAGAAGCATCGATCCTATGACCGACCGTTTCTTTGACGGACACGCGTTGGAACCTATTAGCCCAAACTGCAAATGGATCCACTGAGTAATGAAAAAGGTAAACAGGTACAATAAAAAGACTCTTTCTCTTTAATCAAACTGACAGAACATTAATCACGTTTAAATTTGTATTTCTGCACTAGACATTTGAACAAAGGCGTGATTACTAGATACTTTAAAACACATTTCAGTCTGTAAGTTGAGAAACAACACACATAAAGCAACAATTTGAATGTAAACTGAAACCACCATTATAACGCCTACAAAAGTTAAAACATTACCATATTCTAATTGAATGATTTTTTTTAATGTGCTTACGACTTAGAGTAACGTCTCACATACATAATTATGTGTCTGAAATGCAATATTAATTTGTGATATGTTTTTTGGGTATATATACTTTTTGTGTAAAGATTCATTCAGAAATATTTTTACAGAAATGTTGTCAACACCCAGAAAGACAGACATACAATGAAACTCCATGACAATAAATGTACCATGTCTACGTTGAACTAAGAAAACCTCGTATCTGCAATTTTGGCCATTTTTAGGTTTGTATTCCAGCAGAAGCAGAACTCTATTACCATTGTGCTGTGAAAACATCCTATACGCCCAGCCAATCTATTTTAAACCAATTTAGTAGGAGTATATTAAAAAAAACTGAACTCTATGTGAAGAAAACATCTTAGGTTTCGTGGACGTAACAAAATATACATTATCACGCGCTGCCCTTACGAGGCGACGGAAGTTTGTTCCAATTCGCCAGCAGTTGCCATTAACAGTCCTAGAGCTATCACAGGTCAGAGAACACACACGTAACCCCCCAAACACCACGTCCATGGTGCACTAATGGACGTAGAAATGTCCAACCTTGAAGGATATGCGTGAGTGTGCATTGTATTCATACAGCCGGTGTAGTGTGTGTGTAAACATGGTGGAATGAAACAATCGGACTCTCGTTTGATATGTTCATACATAATTAAATGACCAGTGATGCCGAGACAAATGCGGTCAATAGTATGGCAAACGCGATACTAACATATGTATGTATTAGTATAAGAGAATGTTTGTTTAACTGGTGTCAGTGGCGGATCCAGAAATTCCATTTAGGGGGCCCCAATGGCGAGCTTAAGTGCCACAAACGTTCCCGAAAATATTCCAATGTAAAACAATTGAAAACTAGCACAATTTAGGGGTGTACGAGACCGCTCCCCCCTCCCACCCCGATCTAGATCCACTAGTACTGGGTGTAATATGATATTGATATTCCAAACTGGTTACTGATGTATTATATATTCATACTGTACTCAGAACGGCTCGTACAGTGACATTTTCTAGTGTAGAATCATAACTGGGTGAAGTAGGCTACTTGGGAAGGTGTATCAGGATTAGCATGTTTTAGAATTCCTATAATGGTGATGATAATATGAATACACAGAGGGGACAGGGAGAGAAAGAAAGAGAGCTATAGGGAGATATATATATACAGATGGATGGATGGATGGAAAGAGGGATAGACATACATTTATACTGTCCCTACCCTATCTGAAACCCGTTTACTATTTATCTTATTGAATACGAAATATAAATAGAATAACTTATCGTGATTAAAACAAGATACTTCACAAAGAAAAATTCAAGGTAAAATTGTCAAGACATGAACTCATGAATAGTTGAAAAACAATGACAATATATTGTCTTTGCTAACGTAGATACTATAACTCCCCACTGGTGTTATTCGTCATAAACATAAACCCCTTAACTCTTCACGTTGTTGTATCTCAGTCGGTAGCATGCGCGCCTTTGAAGCGGGCGGTCTTGGATCGATCCTTCTCAGTAGACATATCTGCAGTATGGGCTATTTTCCGTGGTATGTGTTGTCTTGTCTATGGAAAAGTGTATGTAAAATATCCCTTGCTAATTATCGGAAAGAATACCCTATGTGGCGGTAGCGTCTTTCCTCGTTAAAAATGTGTAAAAATGTCCACTAGCCGCTGATAAGAAAACAAATCAACGTGCTCTAGCGGCGTCGTTAAATAAAACAAACTACTTAAAGACAGTCAGGGAAGGGTTGAAAAGTGCTTACATCACCGAAAGTCCTGAGAAAGGCTTCGGATTTCACCAGGTGCCATCAAAAGTCATTGGATTTAACGTCTACATTCAGAAAAGTTTGTTATACTAGACGCCTAGATGCCCATCCCAGGACAGGTTTCTCTTAAAGCGACATAGCCAGTATTTGATGCAGAACATCGTCAACTCTTGTGACATCACTGCACTCAGACGGGTCACTGTCAACTCGGCGGACATCATGTCACCGAGACACTTCATTGACACACCACTGAGACAGGCTTGAGATAATTATCACTGGTGCCAACATGAGTGATAATGCAGCAAGTCTCAAACACTCACCCAGAGCGTAAAACGTCTACGATGAAACCTTCAAAGTGACCAAGATACCAGAGAGCCCGCTCATTCCTCAGCGAGTGTCCTTTACTCCAACATAATCCCCTATGTGCTGGCCATCACTCCATCATGGTGGTCTCGTGTCTGTGAGCGCCGTCCGTACGTCCAGGTTACGTCACTAGAATGTCCTGCAACAGCGAGGAGTCTTAGCAAGGCTGATGGTCGAGGATCCTCTAATCCCAGCTTCAAAGCACCATGAAGCTACGTGTGATATTCTCTCGCAAGAAGTGTCGTAATTTCATTTCGTGAATATTTCCATAAAGTGTGTTTGCTCAAGATAGTAGGATCTCGACGCTCAAGGATTGTGGAAGTCGGTGTTATTGCAAAGGTTAAGAGAATTATGTTGCTTTTGGGTTCGTTTCAGGATTAGTGTGCGTGTGGGAGGAATGGGGGGACTTGTTTTAAGAGTATCATAACTGTAAGAGTTGGACTGACCCGTCCTGTTCTAGCTAGGGTAGCTGGTGAATTCAGGTGAAGTCCATAGGAATGGCGGGCTTAAACACAGTTGATGATATAATCACGTTAAAATAGTTTCATATCAGCTGCAACGGGTCTTTTATATGCACTTTCCAAAAAGACATGCCATGACCTTTGATGAACCAGTTGAGGACCACTGGATAGAATGGAAAATAGCCCAAACTCCATATGGGTCCACTGAGAAGGATCGACCGAATGACAGACCGCTTTATAAGCGGACACGCTACCGTTTGAACTACATCAAAAATAATAAGCGACAAACTGTATATTGCAATGCTTTTGTAAATGATAATAAATTCAATAGATAAAATGAGTTCGCGTTCTTTCTAACAGTACATGTGAAATGTATGATTTAATTTGAAACAGTGATTTTGTTTTTGTTTTACGAAGTAAGTCTTTCGATACAGTTAGTCAAGATACCTTTGCATAATTTAGTTTTCAACGATATTTCTTCTTCTACGTCTCATTTGGGAGCGGGATATAGCTCAGTCGGTAGCCTGCCCGCCTTTGAAGCGGTCGGTCGTCGGATCGACCCTTCTCAGTGGACCCATATTCAGGTTTGGCAATTTTCCGTTCCAACCAATGGTCCACAACTGGTTCATCAAATGTTGTGGTATGTGTTGTCCTGTCTGTGGGAAAGTGCATATAAAAGATCCCTTGGTGCTTATCGAAAAGACTAGCCTAAGATATGTGGCGGCAGCGGGTTTCATTTTTAAAAAGGTGTCAAAATTAGCATATGAATGATGTCCAATAGCCGATAATAAGATACAAATCAATGTGCTCTTGTGCCGTCGTTAAATAAAACACATTTTTCTTTACAGTACAGTTAAATGGACTAGAATCGTATTTTCAGGTATTAAATGATGTGTCAAAACATATAAAATAAATCGTCTGGACTGGACTGGAAATATTTTTTACGTGCTTACGTCACAAAAGTGTTCAAGCACGCCCCTCCTGGACACGACATCCGGTCTTCCGGGTGCCCTACCCATTGTTGGCTACATCGGTTATTCACTTACGATCTGGAAATTTGCGTAATTCCACGTAATAATGATAATCGAGAAAAGAAGTCATTTTTTGAAAAGTTTGCTTAAAAGGACTAGAACCGTATTATTTCGGTTGTTTTAATTCCTTTCAAGGATTATAATTATGGAAAGTGTATATAAAACATGAACTTTCTACAAATTACATGTTCAAAATACAGATAAACCAAACATTTTCTTAATAAAAAAGTAAACATTGTCTTCCAGACAAATAACTTTTGAATTCTTTTGCAATATTCGGCTAAAGCCGGTGCGTTTTGGGTTTTTTTCTCCTTTATCATACTTACGTGGTAGAGTTTGACCACGCAAATTTCCAGATCGGTAAGTGAATAACCGATGTAGTTAACAAATATTTTTTATGTGTTTTGACATATCAGTTAATACTTGTAAATACGGTTCTAATCCCTTTAAGCAAATGTTTATGATTTTATTTTTTTATTAAGAAAAACTTTGGTTTATCGGTATTTTGAACTTATATGTGTATGTAATTTGCAGAAAGTTCATGATTTTATATACACTTTCCATAATTATAATCCTTGAAAGGAACCGAAACAAATACGTTTCTATCAACTTTATGCAAGATACCTTTGCATAATTTAGTTTGCAAACATATTTCTTCTTCTTCGTCTCACTTATTTCAGGAAGTACCAGGTTGGTTTAGAGTCTCTCGGTACAGGTACGCAAGACACCTATAGTATCATTTTGCATATTTTATACCAGCAAAACGTTCTGGGTGTGGTTGTTTTACCTGTCACACGCACGCGCGCTGACAAAAGGCTGTCGAGAAAATGCCACATATTTTATCCAGGTATTTCATTATGACACGAAATCGCCTCCAGCTATCTCTCACAGTATCTCTCTCCCTTGTTTTATCGCCTGCTATTGTTGTTGTTGGATTTTTTCGACGGCGACATTAAATTTATTAATGCACACATGCAATGAGTGGATTTCCATTGTACACCTGCTTTCAACACAGCTTTGACAGTGATTCATGGTCGCATGCTAGTCAGGCTTTATTGAACAAGCCTACTGATCTAGATCTAGTATTTAACACAGCTAAGATGTTATCAAACACATGCTAGTGA
>JAUTWP010133155.1:0-11401 GCA_033042655.1 Cyathermia naticoides
TAGCAAACGCCTATGTTGGACCCTAGTTATGACCCCGATCACCTCTATACATAGTCCAATACAGGATAACGTCTACATTCAGAACAAGCTGTTATAGCAAACGCCTATGTTGGACCCTAATGACCCCGATCACCTCTATGTATAGTCCAAGACAGGATAACGTCTACATTCAGAACAAGCTGTTATAGCAAACGCCTATGTTGGACCCCAGTTATGACTTCGGTCACCTCTGTGGTCCAAGACAGGATTACGTCTACATTCAGAACAAACTGTTATAGCAGACGCCTTTCTTGGACCCCAGTTATGACCCCGATCACCTCCTAGTCCAAGACGGGGTTCTCGTCATTTTTTTACAACGATTACCAGGATCAGAATTGAGATAGCTGCAACAAAATGGTGTGTTCGTTTAAAGAACGTTCGTTTGTGGGGTACTTTACATTTTAAACATATCTTAACCTATTGGTACTACAAAATATAAATATCCACACCATTTTACTCCCCCAAACACAGCACGTACATTGTACTGTGGACAACCATGTTAAAATATTTCATTTTGCTGTTGGATGGTTAAATGGATGTTCATGATTATATCTAATTAGTGTTCATGCACGCTGTAATGGACACACATCTCAACTTTCTGAGACGTCTGTCCACGACAGATGTTAATGTTAGTTGGAGACAGGAAATCTTCTGTTGCCACACATGCTTCTCTTATCAATATTAAGCAGTCTGCAGTTTGGGCTATTTTCCGTTCCAAACAGTGCTCCACAACTAGTTCAACAAAGGTCGTGGTATGTGCTGTCCTGTCTATGGGAAAGTGCATATAAAAGAAATGTGTCAAAATAACCATAATTTATGTGTGATGTCCAATAGCCGCTGATAAGATAAACAAAAATCAATGTACTCCAGCGGCGTCGTTAAACAAAACAAAGTTTCGATATTAAACCAGACATTTTTTTAAATACACGTTCCTACAGACAAGATAGCACAAACCATTTGCTTTGTTAAACCAGTTATAGATCACTTGCGAATTTACGATTGGAAACCTTTGTTATTAAAAAATTTATCATATAAATATGGTATGGTTTTTAGCAACGTGTTAACAAATGGAGAATAAATTACTTTTGGGGGGGGGTTCTCAGTGAAATAAAATATTTAACTCTAGTTGTGTTTCTTTAAAACAGCATCTAGTGATTGTTACCAGGCGTGTATCTCACTTGTTACAGTAACCAGTCTATTTTAAAATTGAATGTTTTTTTTCATGTAGTCTACATGTACATTGAATAATTAATTTAGAATGACCGTGAAAAGGATGGAGCCATGTATAAGAAACGAATGTATTTATAAATACCTCATTTTCATACTTTTCATGTAAGTGTATTTGTAGATTTTATATTATTATTTTTGTATTATAACAATATATTATATAGTAAATAAAACAATTTTTCTCAATTGTTTGTGTTGATATTTTATGTAAATACAAATTCCGTAAACCTTATTAACATCCTCAACTCAGTGTCTGAACTTTTGCACAGACAGGATAACATATACCATGGCATTTGATATGCTAGTTGAAATGGAGATAACGAAACTTATAAAATGGATAAAATAGTAGTGTCGGAAAAAGGATTAAAATAATTATTTTCGTCGATTATTTCTTTCATAATAAACTGACAAGTAAATATTTTGTAAATATCAATTTAATGATACTTTACCAACCAGTAATTTAGCATTTACTTGTTTGGGCTCTCAATGGTGTAGAAAGTGGTGTTTACAAGATTGTAATTAAAATAAATATGCCAGTAAACAGGTGATTTGTGAATTTTATTGGAACACAATGTACCACATGTTGATGACATATATTTTAAAGGGTTGTAGGAAAAACATTGCACTGGAAAAAATGTCACTGGAAACAATTGCACCGAAAAAAACGGCACCCGGAAAAAACTATCCAGAAAAGATACTAGTAAAGTGAAAAATTGGAAATAATGGAACCTTTTTGTATTTTTCTTATGATTTTTAGCTTATTAATCATATTTAAAAGTTAATACGAAGGAGTGAAAAAAAACCAATCCTGATCCTGAGTTTTAGTTTTCTAGTTAAATACGTGTCAACCAAGGGAATGAGTAAAAACTAAACAAAAAAACAATGGTGCCATTGTTTCCAATTTCTCACTTTGCCATTTTTTCCAGGTGCCATTTTATCCAGAGCCATTTTTTCTGGTGCCATTTTTTCCGTAACCCGTTTTAAATATATGCATGCCAATCAGTAAATTGTTTTGGATATTTGTTATCTTTGCATGCATGGCCTTTTTTGTTTCTTGCTGCATTGTTCAACTTTGCACTTGTTAATGTGAACGTACTTTTAGTCATTAATGTCACTTACGTAGTGTTGTACGATCACGATTTGGACGTTAATTACACATTTTGCAATTAAGGCTGTCATGGTAAATGTTTTAAAAACAGGTAAATGTTTAAACAAAAATTTCGCGTTGAAAATAAATGTATTGAATTACATAATAATTATCAAGGTTTTATTTGAAAGTTATAGCTTTCACTGACATAGTGCTTACAGTGGCGGATCTAAGGGGCCCTGGGAACACGGGCACCCCTAAATTTTGCTATTTTTCAATTTGTAAATATTTTTGGGAACGTTTGTAGCACTTAGGCTTGTCATTGGGTGCCCCCCTTAAATGGAATTTCTGGATCCGCCACTGGCGTACATTAAAAACATTATTTCTCCATGGAAATCTGTAAGTGAAAATATATGAATTGTTATTATATTGCACATTATAATTAATTTATGCACTAGATGACGCAGGTCATAAAAGGCTCTAAGGAGAGGCGTCTACTATAAAAGTTTAGTTCTGAACGCAGACTTGTTTCTATAATTTTTCGATTCACTTGAAAGCAATCAAAATTCTAAAATTATAAATAGTCTGAATCAATTTTACTTTTTTGGCAAAACTTGTGATCAAAATTCGCTCTAACTCAACTTTTGGCTGAGCATTCAAAATTCCATTATCTCATGACATGTGCTAATCTGCTAAGTTCAAACTTAAATGTCATAGCTCACTTCAAATTCACCCCTCTCCATATCCCGGACGCGGTGGATGGATAAAACCATAAATTGTGCCCGTGATAGGTGTCTGCTATAACAGCCTGGCTTTGAATGTAGATGTTAAGCAACTGACCTGACTTGACGTGGCAGTCTTGTTGTGTAGACAGAATCGTATCATACAAACGTTTAACAAATAGTGCAATTACATCTGCAATAAATTTTGTTATATTTCCAATTCTTTATTCAGATAACGTGTCTGAAGTTGAGAAGAAAACCAGAAATCTTGAAATACGGCGTGAATCGTATGATACATCATCTTACATCAATTCATCTATGGAAAGTCTGAGTAAAGTTATCAAACCAACAGAAACGTCTTCACAATGCCAGTGTTCTGCCCCACCTCCTCCTCCGCCATTTCCAGAAAACCTGACCCGCTACATCTTTCCCAATTCTAGCAGCGTGATAGCTGAGTGCAAACGAAGAGGATATTTCAAGATTAAAACTAACGAGATGGAGGAGTTTCAACCTATGCCAGCTGCATTTGTCAACGAAATAGATTTTGCAGTGCAGTCTGTTGGCGGAAAATCGGCAGCTGTTTTGTTTCATACAGCAAACTATTTCATACTTATATTATCAACATACATTACTTTTTTAGTACAGTATACATAGTATGACGTTTTTGAGTGCTTAAATCTTTGGCGTTTGATTACTTGACAATATTTAACCCCTTAATACTGATTTACAGTCAGAAACAATAGGGTGTCGTAGAAATAAGTTCGTTCTGATAAACGTGAAAATAAAGTGATTTGCTTATGGCCAAACCAAACAGTGTGATTCCTATCACATGTAAACAACAATAATAATTATGTAGGTAGACAACAATTTAAAAAAAATGTTTGTCCAATATCTGTCAAACTGGTATTGGTAAAGAGCACTACAGTAAAATAATGTAAATAAGTGTTTCGTCTTCTCCCTGTTTTGAAGATCACTAGGAGCCTTAGTTAACATCGATCTTGTTATGAGTGATTTATATTTCTGGAAATTCGGTTATGACATTATTACTGAAAAAGAAAGTTTATGGTCGGCAAAAATAATTAGGGTCGGTTGTGTAACCAGAGCCATAAGCATGTTTCATTTGGCCTAATAACATTATTCGTTCTGGATACCCTTCTAGTTCCTGTTATAATGACGACAAGACATCGGCTCTGATATGCATCGTGTGCTCTAGTGTCGTCGTTAAATAAAACAAACTTTAATTCTTTTATATATAGGTCTACATCGTGTGCCGAAGAACCTATAAATCAGCTTGTTCTGAATGTGGACGTTAAATCCATTGACTTGACATTTAACTAATTAAATAACATTGCATATATAAAGTGTCCATGATGATCATGAGGTAATCGTGTTGTTATACGTTGACAGCAACACCAATCAATGAAAACTGGTTCCACTCAGAAAAAGAATTTTCCTAAGAGTCTAAGACATGGCAAATTTGATTGGTTGTTAAATTAGTGTACAATCACGCTGTCATGGGCATACAGTTTAGCGTCATGCTGAGCCGTCTTTCCAGCATATGTTACTGTTATTAGTAGAAGAGAGGAACCATATTCCGCCACCGTTATGCTACTCTTAATATCGACAAACAGCAAGGGATTTTTATTTGTACTTTCCCACAGAAAGGATAGCACAAACTATGACCTTTTTTAAACCAGTCAATAACAATAATACAAGAACCACTGGTCAGAATACCGTACTAACCTTGTTACCGAGATTAAATAAAAACCAAACTGTTGACGTATTTAATATATTCATAACATTAAGATTTGTTTTTGATTTGTTTGTCTTGTAAACAGTGTAAATGACACATCGAGACAAAATCAGAATGCAATAACAGAACTATTACAAAACTAGTGACTGAAAACTGGTCAAGAACAATCCTAATTAAAATGTAACTCTCAATAATCGCGGGCTCTTAGTTTCCATTGAATCAACCATCACCATGTTTGTTTGAAATTTAAACAGCTTTCTAATTCTAAAAAAACTGGCATCCTTAGAAAATTATGTAAATTTATAACAATTATTAACAAACAGTTCTGTTCTAAGACCTGCTGTATTATACATTTTTTTGTTTTACTAAATATGGTTATCTTGATGCAATTACATAATGTATGTATTTATGTGTTCCTCTAATGCCATCGATGATGGCACAGAGAGTAATAAAGTTTTGTTCTGTTTTGTTTTGATCCAGTACAGATGAGCAGTTATTGCTCGGTTTATATAAAGAATTTACAGAACAATCATAATAGAATACTATTAGGCTATTGTTTATATTTTATTGCGTGTTTTACATTGTACAATAACATATTATGAGCGAAATCACACTGCACACGTGTTTGTGAACTTTCCCTTTTTAATAAAACAATTTAGTACTTAACTTTCGTTTGTGTTTTTCTTTTTACCGTCATTTAATACAAACAATGTAGGCTATGTGGTGATGTTTTACTACAAATAAAATTCACAAATTAAAACCTGGATAGTATAAAATAACTGCTCAAAACCACTTTGATCTGGGATGGTGGATTCTATAAAGTCTTTATGGAAAGATCGACTTTTAGAGTGTACCGGTATGCATTTCCACTAGAGATGGATCTGGTCAATTGACACTCAAAATTCAACAAATCCACACACCGGAGAAGGTATAGTAAATTCAAACATAGCCAATACCCCTACATTTGATATGATTTAATTTGTGTTTATATTCAATTAGGCCACAGGAGTTTCATTACAAACTTGTTTTTCGAGTTAAACACACTGACCATTATTCTGACTACCTCCTCGTCCATCCTATCCAATTACTGTATATAATAAATTGTTTGATCTGATCTGGATCCGATTTTATATAATTTTCAGTGGGAGAACGATTCTGTTATTCAGATGTGGATGCAGGCTTACATTTTTGTTATTATTATTTTTAGTTGTATATCACATGTAATGGACTAGCTTGCTGATCCATTTCTAACAAATATAAATTATGTTGTTCATATTAAAATCGCATATGGCAGGAAGGCTTATGGTGAGATGCAAGTAAAAACACCATCACTACTGGTATGTGTGGTATATTATGATAGGAGTTTGTGATTTCCAGTGGGGGATATGTAATTATAATTAGGCCTACTTAGGAAATAACAAACGAGTGGGTGTTTGTGATTTACAGGGTAGGCCTATGTAATTTTCTGCTACACTGGATAGTAGGATAATAAGACGGAAACTTGCTAATTCATCCGTCGTATTTATGTTTTGATACCCGCCATCAAATTTGGCACAATTCTCAAAAAGCAGCTACACCAAACCCACACACCAGTCGGAAAACTGGGCTAGCGGGAACTCACTTGTTTCCATTAGTGTGACCGTGCATCCCCCTCCTCCTGTCCCGGACGCAGTGGATGGATAAAACCATAAACAACGCCCGCGAGAGGAGTCTGCTATAACACCCTGGCTCAAAACGTAGACGTTAAACAACTTGACACTGACCATAATGTAATAAATAAGTTTAGTTTTTTCATTCCAAACAGTGGCGTAACAACGTATAGGCAATGTCCACATTTGTGTAGTATCCTCTGACGGAGTTGTGAACAGTGATATACATGTACATCCAAATATCCATTTGAGCTGTTCTACGTCAGAGGATAGGCTAGCCAACTCGGGGTAGGGCCTACTGCTCAAATAGCCTACACAAAGCCTCACAGCACCCTGTGAACTTGAGTACACATTTCGAACATTTAATTGCGCCCCTGACAATTATATACATATATATTTTTTAATTTAGGAACAATTTAGAGGGATGAATATCCTAAAACAAAATAAAGGCACACAAAGACAATGATCAAAGAGTATTTCCCCTTCTTATAAATTCTGCGAAATCCCCGCTTGGGGGCGCTAAAACTCCCGCTTGGTTTTTGAAAGCGTAACAAAAGCGGTGTTATTGTTGGTTTTATAAACAAGTCCGTTTTATTCTAAATAGGCATTTAAATAAGTAGCCATAAGTTTTACCACTATGCCGAATGTGTATGATTTTGTTCGTCTTTTTGTTTTTCTAATTGCAACATGCGTTCTTGCCACTAGAAAAACAAAAATATGGTTTCTTGTCGACATCCTGTGGTTTTCTGTGATGGTGGGGATGTCGATGTTTTTGGGGATTCCCTCTCCAGCTGGAATGTTTTCAATCAAGGTATGTGTATAATAAAGACAGTATAATCAGGCGACAGTAGTAATTACCATTTAATTAACTAAATTACGCGTAAACAGAATCCACACAACTGATCTCAATCGGCCCGTTTCAGCATTCTAAATGAGATTCGAGAATGTTTACACTTAATTTTGTGACCTTGACCTTTACTATTTAGCAAGTTGCTGCCGTTCCACTGCCTTGCCCTTGGCATTGGATTGTAATTGGAGGGGGGGGGGGTAGGAGACTAACCACCCGTACGTTTGATCATTTTTTATTATATAAACCACTGTGACTAAAATGAAGATGTAATATAAAATATAGGCACAGAAATTAATATTTAGCTAGTCAAATTTTGATTTTATTAGCCACTTTTTAAACATATTTTTTTATTTAAATTAAAAAAAAAGAATTACTCAAATTTCTTATGACAGGTTAAACCAAATTTCAGTCCTGTATGGTTGGTTCCTTTAATTTTGATCTACATTCCATTTTCTACAATTCAAATCTTATTTGATAACATTAATTTAAAGCAATAAATTGAATAATCATGTAGATACCATGATAATTTTGATATATAAGTATTATAACTAATTATAAATATAAATTTATTGTTTTACTTATTTTTCAGTTGGATCCACTCCACATGTACTTGATGCAAGCTATTGGTTGTTACATCATGCTCCCAGCTGCACTTTGGTTTCAGTGTCGCAAGTCTCATGATTCTAATATCATGAAATCCATAATGCTGTGCAGAATAATGGTAAACCTTATGACAAATTACATACATGTACAGATTGGTAATCACATGTGTCAGATTGTTAAATTAACTGATTGTTTGATTAAAGTTGCTAGAACTGTATTATTTCGGTTGTTTTAATTCCTTTCAAGGATTATAATTATGGAATATATACATGTATATATATATATATATATAAAAACATGAACTTTCTGCAAATTACACAAGTTCAAAGTACAAATAAACCAAAGTTTTTCTTAATAAAAAAGTAAACATTGTCTGCCAGACAAAGTTTACTTTGGGATTCTTTGGCAATATTCGGCTAAAGCCGGTGCGTTTTTTGTTTTTTTGTTTCTCGATTATCATACTTACGTGGTTGAGTTTGAGCATGCACATTTCCAGACCGGTAAGTGAATAACCAATGTAGTAGCCAACAAATATTTTCTATGTGTTTTGACGCATCAGTTAATACCTGTAAATACGGTTCTAATCCCTTTAAATAATAGCTATTTTCCGTTCCAACCAGTGGTGCACAACTGATACATGACGATTGTATTATAAGTATAAGTAAAAAGTTTGTTTTATTTAACGACCCCACTATCTAGAGTATATTGTTTTGTTTTTTATCATCGGCTATTGGATGTCATTCATATGGTCATTTTGACATTTCTTTCAGAGGAAACCCGCATAATACGATAAGCAGTAAGGAATCGTTTATGTGCACTTTCCCACAGACTGAACAGCACATACCACGGCCTTTGATGAACGAGTTGTGTTGCACTGTTTGGAATGGAAAATAGTACTTTAAATGATGATTGTTTTGTGTATTAAGGCGCCACAATGCAACATAACAAAAAATGTACACAATAGTTAAAACTAATTGATGGGACACATACAACATTATTTCATTTAGTATTGATTTTAACAAAACTTTCATTCTATATATCTAAATTCCTTACCAAGTTTCCAACTACAGCCAAACCTGTCTTAAGCTCCCATTCAAGGGAGTAACAAAAAGTGGCCTCTTAAGACTGATGGCTGTTTAATACAGGTTATATTGTACTAAGCTGATTTGGGAGAAACTAAAGGTGACCATTGAAGACAGGTGGCTGCTTATTGCAGGTTATATTGTACTAAATTAGCTGATTTGGAAGAAAATAAAGGTGACCATTGAAGACAGGTGGCTGCTTATTACATGTGGCAGGTTTGACTGTATTTGATAACGCCATTTTAAATCTAGCAGGACAGTACTTACCAGAACCGCTCTGTACTGTAGTCTCGTTATTGACCGGAATCTTTCCTGACCAGCTGTATCCCTATAACAACAAACAAACAGTCACTCATTTTATTAACCACATCTCTGATCAGCCTTTGGCTACTCTTTGGCAGCAAGGGATCTTTTATATACACTCCCATAGACAGGACAGCACATACCACGGCCTTTGATGAACCAGTCTTGGAGCACCGTTACAACGGAAAATAGCCCAAACTGCAGATGGATCCACTGAGAAGGATCGATCCGACGACCGACCGCTTCAAAGGCGGGCATGTTCGTGTTTTACGTGTCAAACGCTGATCTATAACTTGTCAAAGCATAAAATCCTAAATTGTTTGATGTTTGAGAATCGGCCTCCGTGGCCAATTGGTTAAGCTATCGGACCCAGTGGTTAAGGTGGTAGGTACTGAGATCGAATATCTCAGTCGAGGCATGGGATATTTAATCTCAGGACTCCAACCCAGAGTGACTGCTCCGCACAGCTCAATGGCTTTCCACTTGCACCGGCAAGTGGTTCATAACTGGTTTGACAAAGGGCATGGTTTGTGCTATCCTGTCTATAGATGGGAAAATGCATAAAAGATCCCTTGCTGCTTATCGAAAAAGAGTTGCCACACTAATGTGACAGTTGCGTGTTTCAGCTCTTCTACTAACATCAATATTTTTTGTTTTGCGTGTTTACAGTTCTGGTTCATAATAGCCTCGGGCTTGTCAGTATAACAAAAATACGTTTCAGTGTTTCAAGATGGCGACAATCGTCATAAAAAATAATAATTAAAAAAATGATCACCATAACTACCACTACCAACAGCAACAACAACATGTGGTTAAACTAATATTTAAAAACAAAATCATGTTTCTCTCTTTCTCCTCTATTTTAGATGAAAATAATCGGTGAAGTCTAATTGTAGAAATAATGGAAGCAATACCGCTTCCACGAACACCACCTCCATTATCACCACAACCACCACAACAGCAACTGCAACAACGATGGCCATTATAATTACAAAACTTTGTTTCTCTGTGGATTTGGATTTTCAACATTTTGCAAAATGATGTTCAGGGGTGCACAGATTGTGCGAACCTCTGTGTCGTTCGCGTGAGGATCGCGCGAAACTGTCCTTGCGTAACCAATTTCATGTTCGCGTGATTTTTTTTGATTTAAAAATAAAATGTTTTAAAAATATAATTATATTAAACAAACACAAATAAAAAAATGTCATTATTTTTAAAAGGGGGAACTATTTATTGCGTAACCCACTAATGGGTTTCGCAGAATTTTAATTTGTGCACCCCTGATGTTGCGAGATAATTGTTCCTTTTCCCCTTAAAACAACCCATATAGAAGATTTTAAAGATGCAGTATCTTCTTACAACTTTTAATGTATTTTACTAATGCCAAATACAAGCAAAACTGCATTTTTAATAAATGAGTGCGTCTTTTCATCCACTGCCAACACTCAACATTGGATTCTCGACGCCATTTTATAGAGGACAAACGTTCTAAAGTTCACCATGTTGGTTTACACAGAAACCCGCATTATACAGAGACTGGTTTAGACAGTCCACTGTGTACTACTCCACATGGATTTCATCAAGAAAATTCCCTGCATGTTCAAAAAAAATATTGAGTGGTCCTCTTTCTGTCGATATAGCAGAGTTATAGTGTTTGTAACATGACCTATACTTATTCTAAATTGTTAAATATTTTAAAAAGGAAAATGAGACACTGCATCATTAAAGATTGTTTTTTATTCTTTAAACTCAAAGCACTTAGTAACATAGGCGTCTGCTATAACAGCCTGGCTCTGAACGTAGACGTTAAACAACTTGACCTAGCAACAGAGTTAAAGAATAACTACTGTTGAACAACTACAATAATCTCTTCACAATCTTATAACATATTTTAATAATACAAAATATAAACACTACAATCTCTCCTCCCAATCTTATAAAATATTTTACTAATACAAAATATAAACACAACTACAATCTCTCCTCCCAATCTTATAACATATTTTACCAATACAAAATATAAACACAACTACAATCTCTCCTCCCAATCTTATAACATATTTTACTAATACAAAATATAAACACA
>JAUTWP010133266.1:0-56628 GCA_033042655.1 Cyathermia naticoides
CAGATTGTAGACAGCAAAGGAGACTAGCTTTTAGAAATGAGAGAAATTTATATAGAAGAAAATGTGATGCAACAGGGAAAAATATAATTTCTATTTATTCTCCTGATAAAAATATAAAAGTTTATAATCAAGATTTTTGGTGGAGTGATAAATGGAATACAATGGATTATTGAGTAGATTTTAATCTTGAAAAAGGATTTTTTGAACAGTTTAAGGTATTATTTGATAATGTTCCTAAAATAGCTATTTTTCAAAAAAATGTTGAAAATTCTACTTATTCTAATATGGAATCAGATCAAAAAAACTGTTATATGACTATTTGATGACACTGGTCAGAAGATTGTTTATTTTGAACCTTTATTGTGAAATCTAAAAATGTCTTGGATTCTTTTTGGACTTTTGAGTGTAAAAATTCTTATGAATGTATAAATTGTTATAATTTATATAAAAGTTTTTATATGCAATATTCTTATGATTCTGATAATTGTTATTACTGATATGATTTAAAATGATGTAGTTTTTGTATTTGATGTGTTTGATTGAGGAATAAAAAATATTATATTTTTAATGAAGAATCAACAAAAGAAGAATTTGAAAAACTTTTAAAAGATAAAAATAAATTAAAACAAAAATTTGAAGATTTTAAATTAAAACAAATTCATAATTATGCAACTATATTAAATTCAGAAAATTGTTCTTGAAATGATATTTTTGATTCAAAAAATTGTAATGATAGTTATTTAATAAATTGAGCAGAAAATTGTAAATATTCTATTATTTATGGATGGTGAAAAGATGCTATGGATGTTTATGCTGTTTGAGTAGCAAGTCTTGCTTATGAGATTTGGTGATCATGAATGAATTCTACAAATATTATTTTTTCACAATTATCTTATGAATGTAATAATATTGCCTATTGTTCAGAGTGTCATAATTCAAAAAATCTTTTTGGATGTGTTTGATTGAAGTGAAAAGAATATTGTATTTTCAACAAACAATACACAAAAGAAGAATACAACAAATTGGTGCCAAAAATCATAGAAAAAATGAAAAATGACTGAGAGTGGTGAGAATTTTTTCCAGCAAGTATTTCACCATTTTGATATAATGAAACAGTAGCACAAGAATATTTTCCAATACCTCACCCTAACCCTCTCCTTAAAGGAGAGGGGACAGAAAGTAGAGATGTTTGGCAAAAACATCTATTTAATTGGTCAGATTATCAATCACCAAAACCAAATGTAGAAAAAATAATAAAAGCTGATAAATTACCAGAAGATATTAGTAAAATTCCAGATGATATATTAAATCGGGCAATAGAATGTGAAGATTCTTGAAAACCTTTTAGAATAATAAAACAAGAATTGGATTTTTATAGAAAACATAACCTTCCTATTCCAAGAAAACATCCAGATATTAGGCATTTGGAAAGAATGAAATTAAGAAATCCTAGAAAATTATTTGATAGAAAATGTGATAAATGTTGAACTGATATGAAAAGTACTTATGATAAAAATAGAGAAGAAATTGTCTATTGTAAAAAATGTTATGAAAAAGAAATTTATTAAAAAAAAATGAAAATACAAATATCATTAGCTTCATTAAGAGGTTATTGTGCAGGGGTTGATAGAGCAATCAAAATTTTAGATAAAGTATTAAAAAATTATACTGCTCCAATTTATGTTAATCATGAAATAATTCATAATAAATTTATAATAAATTATTATAAAAAAAAATGAGTTATTTTTTGAGAGGATCTAAATAATATTGCTGAAAAAAGTATAATTATCTTTTCTGCTCATTGAGTTTGACCAGAATTTATAAAGAGGGTTAAAGAAAAAAAATTGAAATATATCGATGCAAGTTGTCCATTAGTAGTTAAAGTTCATATAAAAGCAAAAGGTTTTTTAGATAAATGATATGAAATAATATATATCTGAAAAAAATGACATCAAGAAGCAGAAGCAGTAAAAGAAGAATGAAAAGATAAAATTCATATTATTTGAAATAAAAATGATTTGAAACAACTTTCAATAGAAAATTCTAGTCATTTGGCTCTTTTAACTCAGACAACTCTTTCAACTATTGAAACAAAAAATTTGATAGAAAAAATAAAAGATAAATTTCCAAAAATAGTTTTGCAGAAAGATGAAGATATTTGTTATGCAACTACAAATAGACAAAATGCAGTTTTAAAAATTTGTAAGGATAATATAGATTTATTATTAATTATCGGTTCAAAAAATTCCAGTAATTCAAATAAATTAAAAGAAATTTGAGAAAAGTTAAATATTAAATCTTTATTAATTGACTCAAGCAAAGAAATAGATATAAATGTATTAGAAAAAATTGCTGAAGAAAAAGAAATTATAAGAATTTGAATTTCAAGTTGAGCTTCTGCTCCAGAACACTTAGTTCAAGAAGTTTTAAGTTTTTTTAAAAATATTTGAAAAACTGAAATTAAAGAAATAAAAACAGTTGAAGAAAAAATGATTTTTTCAAGTAATTTTGATATAAAATAATAATAAAAATAATGATAGGATTTCAATTAGGTAGAGAATTTAGATTATCAATTGCTGAAATATTAGCAGTTTTTAATAATGTAGAAATTATTAATTATACAAGTGATTATTTAATCATTTCGTGAATAAATAAAGACGAAGTCTTAAATAAAGCTTCTAAATTATGAGGAACTATAAAGATAATGGAAATATTTTCTTTAGAAAATACTAATTTTGAGGAAAAAATTCTTAATCTTGCTTCAGAAAATGAATGAAAATTTAAATATTGACTAACAAGTTTAGGAGACAAATCTAATTTAAAAACAACTCTTTTAAAACTAAAAAAAGAATTAAAAAACTCTTGAATTTCTTCAAGATTTGTAAATAAAGATTTTAAGTGAATAAACTCAGCAACTATTATTTGAGAAAATTTGGTAAAAAGATGAACAGATTTTTCATATTGTAAAAATAAAAGTAAAGAATTTATTTGAAAAACCATCTGGATTCAAGATATAAATGCCTATTCAAAAAGAGATTATGCAAAATCTAGAGATATGCAAATTGGTATGCTTCCTCCTAAATTAAGTCAAATGATGATTAATTTATCAGAAGGAGAAAATATTATTTATGATCCATTTGTATGACTTTGAACAATTTTGATTGAAGCAAAATTAATGTGATTTGAAGGACTATATTGAAGTGATTTAAATTCTAGGATGGTAGAAACAGCCAGAGAAAATTCAAGATGAGTTATTGAAAAACTAAATGCAAAATTTATTAATGAAGTGAGTTTTTGGAATAAAATAAAAGATGGAATAATTGTGAGTGAAGGGTATTTATGAGAAGTTATGACTCAAAAAAATATTTCAAAAGATAGAATTTTAGAACAAAGAAAAGGTTTAGAAAAGATTTACATTTCATTTTTTGAAAATTTAAAAAAATGATGATTTTCTTGAAATATTGTTATTTCTTTTCCATTTTGGGAAATAAAAGGGAGCTATTATTATTTTGAAGAAGTTTATAATATTTTAGAAGAATATTGTGAAATATTACCATATTTTCCAGATGATTTTAGTTTAAAATCTACAAGAACTGGAAGTCTTTTATATAAAAGAGAAAAACAATTAGTTTGAAGAGAAATTTTTAAATTAAAAATAAAATAAAAAAGGTAGGGTACGAATGCATTCGTACCCTACCTTTTTTAATTAAAGAATTTTTCATCTTCAGTTTTTCATAACCATACGTTACAAGTATATTTTATATCTGGAGTAAAATCTGCATTTGTAATCCATTCTAAATATCATTTATCTATAGAGGCTACTTCTTCAAAAGTTTTTCATCTATATTTTCCAATCCTCATTGTTTTTATCATTGAAAATTCTTTTGCTGTAATTTTTTGCATTATTTCTAAAATTTCCTCATCAGAAATATTTTTTTCTTTTTTTATTAGATTAAATAAACTATAAAAAATATTTTCTAATACAATTACATCACCAAACGCATCATGAGCAGTTGTACATTCAGCAATTCAGTTAGAATCATTTATTTCATATAATTCAAAGAAATATCTTAGATATTGTAAATTTACATACTCAGGAGCTTTTCCTTGTGAATTAAACATAATTCATTCTGCCCACATTGTTTTTGCTACTTTTAAAGTATCAATTAATTTTGTTCACATTTTTATATTAGATTTTTCTAAAACATCTTTATCAAAATCCATATTATGAGCAACCAAAATATTTTCAGTAAATTCTTTTTCAAGTTTATTTCTAACATCATTTTCCAAATACTTTCATTTAGATTTTTCTTCTAACAATTTTGGAAAAATTCAATGAACAGCCATTGAACCAATTTCAATAGGAGTATCATTCATAAAGAATAAATTTTCATCAGTTTTGATTCAATTTTCTAATTTTCTGTATGCTAATTGAATTAGAGATCAATTAGAAGTAATATTATTTTTTTCATCTTTCAAAATACCTGTTGTTTCAGTATCAAAAAAAAGTATTGGAGTTTTTGTATTTATCATCTTTCTTTTTTAAAAATTAATAATATTAGTATAAAAAATAAAACTATTTTTGCAAAAGTAAAAAGATATTAATTATAAAAAACCTTTCAAAGAAAGGTTTTTTATAATGTATAGTAAATTTTAGTTTAATAATTCTTTTTCTTCTTGTTCTGAAATATATCTCCATTTTCAACTTTCAATATCAAGTTCTAGACTTCATATACTAACTCTAGTCAAACTCATTACCTTTAGTGGTGTTCCAAATTTGGGGTCTTTCATTGCTCAAAATAATCTACGAATGTGTCGATTTTTTCCTTCATCAATTTGTATACTTAATTTTGTTTTTGCTCAAGCAGTTCAGATTTTTTTTACAACTAAAGCTTTTAATAAACCGTAAGGACTATCTACTCATTTTAGTGCAGTAGCAATATGTTCTTCTGTCACATAACCTCTAACCAAAATTTCATATATTTTTATACATCATCAAGGTTGAGTTAATTTATTCCCAATTTTTCAATTTTGTGTAAATAATAAAAGTCCTTTTGATTCCAAATCAAGTCTACCAATTGGCATCCAACCATTATCAAATACCCAAGTAGGTAATAAATCATAAACAGTTTTTCTTCCTTTTTCATCAGACCTAGTGACTATATATCATTTTGGTTTATTTAAAGCTAATATATTTTTTAGGTTCATATTTTGTTATTCACTCTACTTTTATAGTGTCTTTTTTGTTTTTAAAATGGCAAGGATTCTAGGAATTGAACCTAGGCTTTCTGCCTTCGGAGGGCAGACACTCTTTCAATTAAGCTAAATCCTTAAAATAAGTAGAACTATTATAGTTGATTTTTTTATAATGCAAAAAAAAATACTATTTACTCATAGCATTTTTTATTTTATAGGAAACTTGGTTTAAAGGAGATATTGCTTGATAGATTTTTTTTCTTAATAATTTAAAGTCTTCTTTTATAAGTTGTAATAATATATGTACAGTGTAATTTACTTTATAATCCGTATAAGTTTCAAATGCCATTTTAAAGACTTTTTTAGAATGTTTTTTTTCTTCATTTATTCTATTTTTTATTTTGCTTCTATTATTAGCATATATTGTAATCAGTTTATTATTACTATTATTTTTAGGATTTAAATTTTTTAAATTTTTTAAATTTTTTTCATAAAATGAATCTATTTTATTTAGATAATAAGTATATTGACAAAGTTCATAAGCAGATTCTCTTAAAATATTATTATTCTTCTTATTATTACTACTAGTACATCAAAAAATAACTTGATTTGATTGTATTTTTATTTTCTGAAAATTAAATTTATTTTTAATAATAGATATTAAATCAGGATTTTTTCCTATTTTACTAAGTTTATTTATTACTTGTTCTATAGATTCAATTTGTATTTTTAATATTGCACAATTATATATAGAATTTTGATTTTTAGTATAATTTTCTTTAACTAAATCTAATATATTATCAGGATATACAATCCCTTTATTTCCATGTCCATCTTCATATACTTTATTTGTAGTAACAAATGGATATGTATCTCCTTTAGAAATAGGTGTATATTCTGAACCTGAACCTGAACTTGAATAATCACCACATGTATCATCTAATGTTGCCCCAGTATTAATAGTAGCAGATGTTATTTGTAATAAGGCGGGGAATATTATTAGTGAAATTAATAATTTTATTTTAAAATTCATTTTGTTTTATTTAGGTAAATATTTCATATTTTATTTATTATTTTATATCTTTTTTTATTTTCTTCAAATTCATTTTCACTTTTTATTAAAACTTTTGTATATCATCATAAATTTTCAAATGTTAATTTTCATAATTCATTGTTATTATCCAATTTTCAGGTAAAAGATTCAGAGTTCTCTATTATTCAAGAAGATGTTGTGTTATTATTTAGAGTATATTTATAATGTATGGGTCATCAGTTAAGTATTCAAATATTAATTTTGAAATCATTTGTTCAAGAAAAAGAAAAAGTTTCTGTTTTTTTTAGGGAAAATATTTTATCTTTTTCAAAAATAATTGCTTTTTCATCTCATATATTTTTATTTATTCAAGATTGAATAGATATATTTTCATTATTTCTAGTTTTATTAAAATTTGATATACTTCAATTTCATTTAATACTTTTATTAATTTTACCACTGATACTTATAAAAGTAATAGAAATTATTAGAGAAAGCATAATTGCCCACAATAATATAGATGCTTTTTTATTATTTTTTTGCATAAAAATTAGAAAAATGTTAATTATAATTAATTATATAAAATTATCATTTATTTGCAAAAGATAGATAATAATTTTTTAAAAAAATAATAAAATATTACAAAATACTTTTACTACTTTGTAAAGTCATTTTTTTTGTTTAAGAATAGATATTATGATAAAATTTATTAAATAAATTAAAAATAATTACTATATAATTTTATGTCAGATAAAAAAACTAAAAATTCTTGAGAAGAAAATGAAGATGAAATAATGCTTGATGAAGAAACAAAAGAAGAATTGGCTGTTAAGATTTTGGAAGAAGAAAAAATTACTTATCATTCTAAAACTTTTTTGAAAATAGAGAATGAAGTGAAAGAATCTTTAAAAAATCAAAAGACAGATGATGCATTAAGAAATATTACTTTATGAGCATTATTCTTGGGTAGTTCAGATATCCATTATGATTGTTATGAAGATAAAATTATTTTGAGATTAAGAATTGATTGAATTTTAGTTGATATATTCAATCTTACTCATTTAGAATATAAATATATTTTGGAAAGATTAAAATATTCTTCAAATTTAAAATTAAATATTTCAAATGTTCCTCAAGATTGAAAATATGAATTAAAATTAGAACATAAAAAAATTGATGTTAGGGTATCAACTCTTCCAACTAAATATTGAGAAAATATAGTTTCTAGAATTTTGGATTCAAGTAATGCTATTATAGATTTTGACCAACTTTGATTTTTTTGGACAAGTAAAAGAATGATAGAAAAAGCAATAACTAAAAGAAATTGAATGATTTTGGTAACTTGACCGACAGGGTCTGGTAAAACGACAACTCTTTATACTACAATTTCCAAATTAAATACAAGAGATAAAAAAATTATTACTCTGGAAGATCCAATTGAATATGAATTACAATGAATTGTCCAATCAGAAGTAAATGAAAAAAATGGTTTTACTTATGAAAAATGATTAAAAGCATTACTTAGACAAGATCCAGATATTATTATGGTTGGGGAAATAAGAGATTATAATACTCTAAATATTGCAACATCTGCATCATTGACAGGACATTTAGTTTTGTCTACTTTACATACAAAAAGTGCAGCAGAAACATTAGATAGAATTATCAATATGTGATTACCTCCATATATTTTGGCTTCGGCTATAGATACCATTATAGCACAAAGACTTGTAAGAAAAATTTGTCCTGATTGTAAACAAGAAAAAGACAAAACTCCTGAAGAAATTGCTATTGTAAAATCAATGATGAAAGAAATATGAATGTGAGGGGCATTAATAAATTCAGTTAAATTATATGAATGAAAATGATGTGAAAAATGTAATAATAGTTGATATAAGGGAAGAATAGGTATTTACGAAATCATTTCTTTCTCGTGAAAATTAAAAAATTTAATAAGAAATAAATCTACTGTTGAAGAGATTATTGAAGAGGCAAGAAAATGAGATCTTATTACAATGAGAGAAGATTGAATTTTAAAAGCAATTAAATGACATACAACAATTACAGAAATATTAAGAGTTATATAGTTTTATAACTAATTTCTCCAATTTAAAAAATAATTAATAATAAAATAAAAAATGAAAATATTAGAAAGTATATTAAAATATGCAATAGAAAAAAAAGCATCTGATATCCATATAAGTTGAGGAAAAGCTATTAGTTATAGAATCAAAAGAAAATTAATTACAATGGAACAATCTTGAATTATAAACGATACAAATTCAAAAATGATTTTATTAGAATTAATGAATAATAATGAAGAAAGAGTAAAAAGTTTTTTTAAGAAAAAAGATGCAGACTTTGCTTATATAACAGAAGATGGAACATCTTTTAGAGTAAATGCATTTATGAAATTATGAAAAATATCATTTGTTCTAAGAAGAATTGAATCAGAACCAATACCTATGGAAAAATTAGGTTTACCAGAATGAGTTTCAAAATTTATAAAAGCAAAACAAGGTCTAATTTTAGTAACTTGACCTACTGGTTCAGGTAAATCTACATCTATGATTTCAATTTTAAATGAGATTAATAAAACTAGATGAGAACATATTTTGACTATTGAAGATCCAGTAGAATTTGTTTTTAAAAATGATAAATCACTTTTTTCACAAAGGGAAATTTGAAATGATACAGATGGTTTTGATTCAGCTCTAAGGGCAGCTATGAGGGAAGATCCAGATATTATTATGGTTGGAGAAATGAGAGATAGAGAAACAGTTGAAGCAGCAATGGAATTAGCAGAAACAGGACATCTAGTTATTTCTACAATGCATACTTCTGGTTCTGTTGCCACAATTACTAGATTAATTAACTTTTTTCCATCAGATATACAAAATTCAGTTAGATATAAATTGTGAGATGTTTTAGCAGGGGTGTTATCTCAGAGGTTAGTACAAAAAAAAGATTGAACTTGAATTATTTGAATTTATGAATTAATGCATATGACAACAGCGATCAAAAGTTTAATAAGAGAATGACAATTAAATCAGATTTCTCAAAATATAGAAATGTGAAGAAAAGATTGAATGATTTTGATGCATGCTTATGCAGATGAATTAAAAAATAACTGAATTATTGATGAAGAAGTTTATATTAATTTCTTTAGAGATGATGTATAAAAAATTTTAACTTTTTAAAATAATAGAAAAAAGCACTTAATTGTGCTTCTTTTCTTACTCAAAAATTCTCCATTCATCTAATTTTAATTTTTCTCAATTTTCTAAAAAAATTGTTTCATTTTTATAATTTATAACTTTTTCTTTTATAATTTCTTGAGAATAAATATTTTCAAAATTTAATTTTTTTCCCATATTTTCTTTTAATAAATCTATTTGTTTAGAAATTAAATAGATTATTTTATCTGTATATAGTTGTCATCTTTCAGCATTTTTTCAAAAATATTTTTGAGTATTTTTAATAGTTTTTATAAAATTTTGTTCATCTTTTTCTTCAACATATTTGTTAAATTGTTGACTTACGTCCATAAAAGTTTTATGAACAGTTAAGATTTCTTTATTAAACATTTGAATATCTCAATATAATTTTGGATTTTGATGCATATATCTTGCAACAGAAGAAATTTTTAATTTATAAATTGGACTAACAAAATCAAGTGATTTTTCAAGATCTATTCATAGTCTATTAATTGTTTCACCAAAAACAAAAACATCATAATGTGTAAGTCCTTGGACTACAGCCATCATTCTATCATGTTCTTTTGCTCATACTTCCAAAATTTTAGCATTAGATTTTTTTAAAAAATTTACCAAATATTTGTATCTAAAATCTTCTTGGTCCTTTTGTTCAGCAGTTAATACAAATATTTGTCCAGCAATTGAACTTATAAAAGGTCAAAACATTGGATGAGTTGGAATAATCAAAACATTTTTTGGAGAATATTTCTTTAATGCTTGTGACGGAAAATCTTTAATTGAACAGACATCAAGAACAACAGAATTTGCTTTAAGAGATGGAGCTATATCTTTTATAGTTTTTTCCATAAAAGCAATAGGTACAGCAAAAATTGTAATATCGGCATTTTTTATTGATTTTATATTATCAGTTGAAAAAGAAATATTTAATTTTTTAGCTAATTTTTCACCCTTTTCTACATTTCTTCAAGTTATAATTAGCTCTATATCATTTCAAAAATGTTTAAGTAAAAACTCAGCTATCCATTTTCAGAAACCATCAGTTCATCATATTATTGTTATTTTTTGTTTCATTTTTTTTAATTTACTTTTTTTATTTTCTAATTAACACTTTCCATATAAAGACAAAGATTGCATTTCATAATCTTTTTAATCTTATTATTTTTTGTGGTCAAGTAGCTAATCTATATAACCATTCAAAACCTATTGTTCTCCAAAATTTTGGAGCTCTTTTTTGAAAACCTGTAAAGTAGTCAAAACTTGATCCAATTCATAATCATAATTTTATATTTTTACATTTATCCATAATTTCTACAACTGCTTGTTCTTGTCTCTTCATTCACAAAGTTGCAAATAATATTTTAGAATCTGAATTTTTGATTTGTTTTATGATATCATTTTTTTCTTCAGGTTTATAAATAAAAAAATCAAATTCTAATTTTGGAAATTTTTTAGATAAATCTTTTTTGAAAGTTTTTTGAGAAGCCACTTTAGCCAAATCTTTTGGATAATAAGGATCAATTATTGTAATCTTTATATTTTCTTTTTCAGAAAAATTAACTAAATCAGAAGTTAAATCACTACCACAAATTCTTTCTCAATATTTAGAATATAACATTTTTTTTCTAAAAAATAAATTGAAGAAAAAATAAGGTAACATAATAATTCCACCTACACTTTTTGTCATAATAGATGTAGTATTTTTGAAAAAGTTATTAATCTGAAAAGCAATATACATACCTATTCAATCAATGGTCAGATAACTTGCTTTATCTAGTAATTTTTTAAATTCTTTATCTTCTAAAGTTTTTAAAAGAATTTCAGGATTTGGAGTAAAAACAATATTTTGAGTATCAAGTTTTGTTATTTTAGAAAAAAGTTTAGAATACTTTTTGCTATATAACTCTATATTAAATATTTTGTTCATTTGTTTTTTTTTAGTTTTTAAAATTATCCTCTATCTTTATAACTTATTTCTAATCTTCTAAATTATATAAAAAAAAATAAAAATTTCAATAAACTATTTTCTAAAAAATAAAAAAAAGTATGAGAAAATTATTTTTTCTTATATTTCTTCTAAATTTATGTATTTTTATAAAACTTTTTATAAAAACTATTTTTGAAAAAAAGAAAAAAATTTATATAATAATAAAAATTATTTTTAACTAAAAAATTATGACAACATTAACTTTGGAAATTCCTCAAAAATCAGTAAGTAAATATAAAGAAATATTTAATTATTTTATTGTGAATTATGATATTAAAGAATTAGAACAAATAAAAAATGAAGTAGATATTTCTAAAAAACTATTCATTGATTATGAAAATGATATTGAATGACAAAAAAATATTTGAGTAATAAATTTAAATTGAAAAAAGAAAAAAGAAATTTTATCTGAATTAAATAATACTTTATGGAATTAATATTCAAATCTAAATTTAAAAAGAATTCACAAAATCTAGTTAGGTGAAATTTTAAATAAAAAGAAAAAATAGAAAATTGTGTTATTGATTTTTCTGAAAAATTATTTGAATCAAATTTTTATAGAAAACCTTTAAAAAATTTATGAAAAAATATTCATGAATTAGAAATATGATGAGATATTAGAATTTTAATTGAATTACTTATTATTGAAGATAAATGTTATTTTTTAAATATTTGAACACATTCTAGTTTAAATATTACTTGAAATAAAAAGGTTAAAATTTAAAACTTTCTCTAAAAGTAGATGATAATCTGTAAATTATATAAAAGATTAAACTATTTTTGAAAAAAATAAAAAAATTTATATAATATTTAAAATCAACAGAATGCTTTGGCTTTTTGTTTACAAATTACAGAAAGCTAAAGCATTCTGTTGATTTGTTAGAAAAATATTTAAAACTAATTTAAAAAATATGACAACTGAATTTGATTATGATTTGATAATTGTTGGGGCAGGGAGTGCAGGTTATCCTGCTTGAATGTATGCTAGCAGATATGATATAAAAAATTTAATTATTGGTTGATTGCCTGGTGGGGCATTAGGAACTTCTCATAAAGTTGAAAATTATCCTTGAACAATTTCAGCTCCTTGAAAAGAAATTATGAATAATTTTAAAGAACACGCTGAAACTTCTGGAACTAAAATATTAACTGAAATGGTTACAGAAATAAACAAACTTCAAGACCATTTTTGTGTAAAAACAAGTACAGGAAAAGAATTTAAAACTAAAAAAGTTTTGTTAGCAACTTGAAATAACTATAGAAAGTTAGGAGCAAAATGAGAAAAAGAATTTCTTTGAAAATGAGTAAGTTATTGTGCTACTTGTGATTGAATGTTTTTTAGAGGAAGAGATATTATAATGGTTGGGGGTTGAAATACTGCCGTGACAGAGGCTTTATATCTAGCTGATATTTGTAATAAAGTTTATTTAGTACATAGAAGAGATACTTTCAGAGCTGAAAATATTTGGATAGAAAAAGCAAAAGCTAATGAAAAAATTGAATTTGTAACAAATGAGGAAGTTGAAGAAATAACAGGTGATGCACTAGGTATGACTTGAGTTACTTTGAAATCTGGAAAAACTCTAAAAGCAGATTGAATTTTTGTTGCAGTTGGAACATTACCAAATGTGGATTTAGTAGATAGTTTTGATTTAGAAAAAGATGATGAAGGATGTTTAGTTGTAAATGCTAGACAAGAAACAAGTTTGGGAGGATTATATGCAGCAGGAGATGTTACTACTAATTCAAATAAATTTAGACAAACAATTATGTCAGCAGCAGAAGGGTGTTTAGCAGCAAATAGTATTCATGAAGATTTAATGAAAGGATAATCAATAATAACTCTCTCTCTTTTCAAGAGAAAGAGACTGCACTGTACTTATATTTTGTACACTTTGCTCTTGTAAAGAGTAAATGTCCGTAGGACAAAAGAGTTATTATTTTGTTAAATCAATAATTTATGCAAACATTTTTTTTAATATCACTTTTTATTTTTGGATTATTATTTTGAAGTTTTTCTTCAGTTATAATTTATAGAATAAAATCTGGTGAAGGTGGAATTATGACTTGAAGAAGTCACTGTGGTACTTGTAATAAAATCTTACAAGCAATAGATCTAATCCCTATCTTTTCTTGGCTTTTTAATTTTTGAAAATGTAGACAATGCAAGGCGAAAGTTAGTATATTATATCCAATTTTAGAATTATCAACTTGAATTTTATTTACTTTAATATGATATTTTTTAATAGATTATAATTTAATATTTTTATCAGATACTTGAGAAATAATAAAATTATTGTTTTGGTTATTAATATGATTTATAAGTATAATTTATGTTTTTTATGATATTTTATTTTTAGAAATATCAGAAAGGATTTTGGCTAGTTGAGTGGTAATTGCTTTAGTGTGAGTTATTATTCAGAGTTATACTCAGATTAATATTTTTACAAGTTTACCAGTTTGAAGATTAGAAGATTTACTTGCTTTAAATATGTCAGTTTGATTATTAATCTTGACTATAATTGGGCTTTATATTATCATCTTAAAAGAATTAGAGACTATTTGGGATATTTTGATTTTAGTTCTATTATATTCTTGAATATTTTGATTTAATACTTTTTTTATTAAGGATTTTAGTTTAACAACTTTTCCTGCAATTTCAGCACTTATCTGAGCATTATCAATTTTTACATTTTTTTTCTTACAGATTATAGTTTCAGGATGAAGATGGATGTGATGATGAGATTTAAGAATTGCAATTTTGGTTGGTTTAATGTTAGGTTCTACTTTTGCTTTTCCAGGAATGATGCTTACATATTTTGTAGGAAGTTGTATATGAATTTTATTTTTAGTTTTTCAAAAAATTAAGCAAAATAAAAGTAAAAATGCTATTGATAGTATATCTACAGAAATTCCTTTTTGACCATTTATTGCAATATGATTTTTTTTAGCAATATTTTTTCAAGAATATATAATAGAATTAATGGAAAAATATTTAATTATTTAAAAAAATACTAATTTAATTAGTATTTTTTATATATTTAAAATTATTTTTTTGTTCTTGTATTTTCTGTTTTTTTAATTTTTCTAATTGTTTTTCTTGTTTTTTAATTTTAGCTTTTTTCTTTTCTATAATTTTATTAAGTCTTAGTAAATTTAATTCCACCTCTTCCATAGAGAGTTCAAATAATGTTTTATGTGGCCTAATTAACAAATATATTAGTATACTTAATGGAGTTCAAAAAATAACTATTATCGTAGAAAAAAATTGAAAACTGATAGAATTACTTCTATTAGAACTATCTTTTACTACCCAAAAAATTACAAAAATCCATATTATTAAAAAATATAAAATAGTAATTTCAATAAAAAGTTCAATTGTCATTATCTGATTTAACCACTTCAATAAATTTTGAGTGTATATATTATTTTCAATATTCATATAATAAAAATTATTTTTTAATATGATTCTTTTTCCACTTTTCTATTTTTTTATGATTTCCAGAAGTTAAAACTTCTGGAACTTTCATATCTTCAAATATTTGTGGTCTAGTATATACAGGATGCTCTTTTTGTCTATCAAAAAATTTGGAAAAACTTTCTTCTTCTAAACTTTGAGGATTTCATAAAACTTCTGGAATATGTCTAACTAGAGAATCTATTAAAATTTGTGCAGATAGTTCTCAGCTTGTTAAAACATATTCTCATATACTTATTTCAAAATCTACATACTTTTCTATAATTCTTTGGTCAATTCATTCATAGTGTCCACAAATTATAATTATATCTTTATTTTTGAAATTGCTGTAATAATTTTCAATTTTTTCTTGATTTAATAAATCTCAAGATGGTGACATATAAATCACGTTACTGTCTCATTTTATTTCATTTTTTACAAAATTAATTGCTTTGGAAAGAGGTTCTGGACTAATTACTTGTCAGTGCATTCAGAAAGCTTTATCATCAATATGTTTAAATTTTTTATCAGAAAAATCTCATAATTTATACAATTTAATATTAAATAAATTATTATTAAGACTTTTTCAAATAATTGAAGTTTTTATAAAACTGTTAAATGCTTCTGGAAAAATTGTAATTATATGAAAGTTCATAGTTAATAAAATTGAAAAAAATAAAAAATCTTTATAATTATGTAAATTAATATTAAAGGAATTATATGGAATTAAAAATAATTACAAACAAAAACATTTGGAATGAATTTATTGAAAAAAATGAATTTGATTTTTATAGTTTTTTGTCTTCTTGGGAATGGACTTTGGTTCAAGAATCTCTATGAAAAGAAGTTTTAAAATATTGAATTTATAAAAAAGACAAACTTCTCTGATTATTACCTTTAATTGTAAATAAAGCAAAAAGATGAACTTATTTATTTGCTCCACATACTCCATTAATTAAAAAATGAAAAAACTTTTTTGAAGTTTTAGAAAATATTTTAAAACAAATAAAATTAATCTGAAAAAATAATAATGCAAATTTTATAAGATTTAATTCTCCAATTAGAAATTTTGTAGAAAATAAAAATAATTTTAAAAAAATAGGATTTATAAATGCTCCAATGCATGAACATGCTGAAGATACACATTTATTAGATTTGTTTAAAAGTGAAGAAGAATTATTACATAATATAAAGAAAAAAGATAGATATTATATTAATAGAGCAATAAAAGAAGGTGTTGAAGTTATAAAATGAAATAGTTCTGAACAAATAGAAATCTTATGAAATATGCACCTAGCACATTCCAAAAAAATTGGTTATCATCCTTTTTCTAAGAAATTTATTAATAATTTATATAAAATTTTTGGAAATAATATAACAACAATTTCAACAAGATTTGAATGAAAAGTAGAAAGTATTTTAATGACAATCAGATTTTGAAAAACTTGCGTATATTATATTGCAGCCAGTGATATTGTTAATCATAAATTTTCTCCAAATTATTTATGTCAATGGGAAGCCATAAAACAGGCAAAAGCTGATTGATGTAAAATTTATAATTTTTGGTGAGTAAGTCCAGATGATAATCCAAATCACCCAATTGCATGAGTTACAAAATTTAAAAGAAAATTTGCAGGATATGACTATTCACTTCTTCACGCCCAAGATTTACCACTTTCACCAAAATACTGGTTTAACTGGATTATTGAGACAATTAGAAGAAAAAAAAGAGGTTATTATTATAAAAAATTGGAAAAATAAAAAAGATAAATTAACCAATAATAACTCAATCCTCTGTGGAACTTTCTCTTATCTAAGAGAAAGGTGTTATAATAATAAGTTATAAATTAAAAAAAAATAAAATATGGCACAAATTGGAATTAGAGAGTATGATGCAAAGAAAATGTATTTTGATTTTATTTGAGAAAAATATAATTGAATTCAAGTGAAAATTGAAGATTTTGAATCAGGTTCAGAATGACAATTTTTTGATTGAAAATATGTTGTAAAACCAGATATGCTTTTTGGTAAAAGATGAAAAATGTGATTACTTGGGATTTGATTGAAAAAAGATGAAATAAATTCTTGGATAAAAGAAAAAACTAAAAACAAAACTAAAGTTGGGAAGATTGAGTGAGATTTAACTCATTTCTTAGTAGAAGATTTTGTTCCACATAAACAAGAATATTATATAAGTTTTTCAACTACTAGAGATTATGATTTGGTAAATTTTAGTTTTGAATGATGAATAGAAATTGAAGAAAATTGGGAAAAAGTTATTGAAATAAAAATCCCAACTCTAGGAAATTTAGATGAGGAAATTATAAAAAAAGAAATTTTTAAAGGAGAACAAAATATAATCTCTCACCCTTCAGGAGCTCTCTTTAATACTAAAGAGAGCATTGTAAAAACTATTTTAAATTTATGGAAATTTTATAAAAATTATGGTTTTGTATATTTAGAAGTAAATCCATTTTGTTTTGATGAGGAGAACTGAAATTTGGTTTTACTAGATATGGTAGCTAAAATTGATGATACAGAATTTTTTAGACAAAAACAAAATTGGGAAAATCTAGAATTTCCAGCACCTTTTGGTTTTACAGAGAGTGATTGAGAAAAATATATTAAAGATTTAGACTTACAAACTTGAGCAAGTTTAAAATTTAAAATACTAAATCCACAAGCAAGAATTTGGACTTTATTGGCTTGATGAGGTTGAAGTTTAGTTATGACAGATAGTTTGTGAACAATATGATTTGCAAATGAAATTTGAAATTATTGAGAATTATCAGGAAATCCAACAAGAGAATTTACAAGAGAATACACAAAAGTTTTACTTGAGACTATGTTGAAAAATTGAATAAAAAATAAATATTTAATCATAGCTTGAGCAATTGCAAATTTTACAAGAATTGATACAACTTTTGCAGGAATGATTGATATTTTTGAAGAAAAAGCAGAAGAAATGAAAGAACAAAAAATTAAAATTTTAGTAAGAAGATGAGGAATTAATGAAAAAAAATGACTAAAAATTATGAAAGATAATTGTGAAAAATTATGACTTGAATGTGAAATTGCAGATAGTTGAGAATATATGACTGATATTTTAAGAGAGATAGCTTAAAAATAAAAGAAAAACTAATAATATCTCTTTCTGTATCTTACTCTTTTATAAAGAGCAAGAAAGGAAGAGTGAACTAATATAAAAATATATGTCTAAAATAAGAATAAAAAGTATAAGTATTAAAAATTATAGGTCTTTTTGAAATGAATATCAAAACTTTGAATTTCCTTGAGAAGACTACAAAAAACCTGTAACAATAGTTTGATACAATAATGCTTGAAAAACAACTTTAATGAATTCAATATTGTATTGAATTGGTGAAAAATTTATAACAGAAAAAACTTTTGAAAAATCAGATTTACATAATTTAGATTATAATAATAATTTAGAAATTACTACTGACTTAGATTGAAGTTTTTATAGTACAAGTCGTTGAGATAAAACAATTAAATGAATGCATAGAATAAAATCAGAAACAAATGATTGAGAAATTTTAACTAAAATAGATAATTGATTTTTTTGAGCAAATAAACATTATAATATATTTTATATAAATTTTCATAAAATAAAAGATGAAATATCTACTAGAAAAACAGGTTGGGGGAATTTAACTTCTTTTTTAGCAAAACATATAAATAAACTTGTTGAAAATGATGAAACAATGCAATGAAGAAAAGATATTTTTAAAGATGAAATATGAGAAGCTACAAAAAAAGTTTTAGAGTGAGTAGGGGGAGAAGAAACTAAATCTGAATTATTTAAATTTATTGAGCAAATTAAAATAAATTATTCTCAAAACCTAAGAAACAATGCTTGTAAAATTGATTTTTCACTACCAGATTATGAAAATATATTTTTACAAATGATGTTTAAAATATGATTAAATTGAGAGTTAGATAATTTAGTCCCAATAGACCATTTTTGAGATTGATATATTTCTATGTTTGTAATGTCTGTTGTTCAAGCTATAGCAGAAAGTAATGTAGATGATAAATGTTTATTTTTATTTGAAGAACCTGAAAGTTTTTTACATGAAAATCATCAAGAATATTTTTATAAAATGGTTTTATGTAAATTAGCAGAAAAACATCAAGTTATTTATACAACTCATTCAGATAAAATGGTTGATATTTTTGATACAAAATGACTTATTAGAATAGAATTTGATGAAGAAAAAAAACAGACTATAAAAAAATATAATGAAGCAAATACTGAAATAAATATTAATCCAATACAACTTGCTCAATATAATAGTTATATTAAAAATATTGAACCTAATCTTAATAAAATTATTTTTAGTAAAAAAACTATTTTGGTTGAATGACCAAATGATTTAATGGTTTATAAAAATGTAATTGAACAAAAAGTTTTAAAAAAGATTGAAAATGATTCTACTATATTTGATAAGAATAGATATTCTGAAACATATTTGAATTTTAAAAATATATCAATTATACCTCATCACTGAAAAGCTACAGCTTTGTTATTAATAAAATTATGTAATTTTGTTAAATTAGACTGTTTTATTATTAATGACTTGGATTTTGAAGATAATAATTTATATGAAAATCTTGCTTGATATAAAACAGAGGAAGAAATGAAAGAATGAAATGAATATTCTATTCAAGAAAATTCTACTAAAAAATGAATGATTACTACAAATTGGAAATTAATAAATGAGGCAAAAAAAGAAAATATTCATTTTAATATAAAAAAATTAGAATCTGTTATATGATATGAATCAGATAATAAAGATCCTAAGGAAATATATAAAATTATAAATAAAGATGATTTTGTAATTACAGAAAAACTATTTTCAGAAAAGTTAGAAATATTTTTATGATTAAAAGAAGAAGAAAATGTTGAAGAATTAATTGATGAAGTAACAGGTATTAGAATACCTTTTTAATTATTAATTTGTAGCCCTTTTCTATTTGTAAAAGAGAAAAGATTCAGATATGAGTTATTATTGTTAATCCTTATTAAAAAAAATATGTTTACAAAAAAGTCTAATGCCATAATTTATGGTTTACAGTTGAAAGCAGCACAGCAGATGTTGGATTTTGATTATTTGAGTGGGAGAGAACCATCAGTTTTGGCTTTTGTTAATGAATGAAAGGCTAAATCTAATCATAAATTATTTTATGGAGATAAAGAAATCCTTATTTCTAGTTTTTCTGATTTTTCAAAAGTTCCTGAAAATATTATGGAAAAATGTGATACTTTGGTAAATTTTGCAAGTTATAGAAGTGCTGGAAAATCTACTAAAGAGGCTATGAATTATACAAATTTTAAAAATATTGTGATAATTGCTGAATGAATTCCTGAAAGAGAAACTAGAGAAATTATTGCATTAAAAGATAAAATAAATAACAGCTTGTCAACAGAGGGCTTTAGCCCTTTGAATATTATTTGACCAGCAACAGTTTGAGCAATGAGTGCTTGAGTTTTTAGGGCTGGAAATACTGGTTGAGATTTAGAAAATATTGTAAAAACTAGATTATATGAAAGTTGAAGTGTTGGATTTGTCTCAAAATCTGGAGGGATGAGTAATGAGTTAAGAAGAGTTATATCAGATAGAACTGATGGAACAAATTTATCAATTGCTTTGGGTTGAGATAAATATAATATTTTGGAATTTAGAGATGCTTTTGAAATTTTTGAAAAAGATGAAAATACCAAAATGATAGTTATGCTTGGAGAAATTGGTTGAGAAGCAGAGCTTGAAGTAGCTGAAATGATTAAAAACTGAGAAATTACAAAACCAGTTGTAGCTTGGTGTATTGGTACAATTTCTGAACAATTAAAAAGTTCTGAAGTTCAGTTTGGGCACGCTTGAGCAAAATCCAATTCTGATAGAGAAACTTCAAGTTTTAAAAACAAGATTTTAAAAGAGGCTTGAGCAGTAGTTCCAGAAAGTTATATGGATTTTGGAGATAGGATTGAGGAGGTCTATAGGGAAATAAATAAAAATGATATTGTAGAGTACGAATGCATTCGTACCTTACCGGAAAATCAAGAAATTCAAGAAAAATTACAAAAAATAAAGCACAGACAAAACACAAATTTCACATCGACAATTTCTGATGAAAGATGAGATGAATTAACCTACAATAAAAAGAAGATTTCAGATTATGTTAATAAATGAAGTTTTGCAAATGTGATTGCAAACTTATGGTTGAAAAAAGATTTACCATCTTATTGAGAAGAATTTATAAATAGTATTTTAATAATCTTAGCAGATCATTGACCTGCAGTTGGTGGAGCAACAAATGCAATTATTACAGCAAGGGCTGGAAATGATTTAAAATCTAGTTTAATTGCAGGGCTTACAACTATTTGACCAAAATTTGGTTGAGCAATCGATTGAGCTGCAAAATACTTTTTTCACGGGGTGAAAGATTGAATTAGTCCATTTGAATTTGTAATTTCTATGAAAAAATCTGGAATCAATATCCCTTGAATTGGACATAAAGTTAAATCAAAATTTAATCCAGATAAAAGATGTGAACTTTTACTTGAAATTGCTGAAAAATTTCCAGAAAATAAACATTTAAAATTTGCACTTGAAATAGAAAAAATAACTTTAGAAAAAAAATCTAATTTAATTCTGAATGTAGATTGAATGATAGCAGCTTTACTTTTGGATTTATTTTCAGATTTGAAATTATCAGAGGAAGAAATATTAGATTATATTGATGCTTGAATTTTTAATGCATTTTTTATATTAGCTAGAACAACAGGTTTTATTGGGCATATTTTAGATCAAAAAAGATTAAAAGAATGACTTTTTAGAACACCTTGGAAAGATATTCTATATAATTAAAAAACTCTAAATTAATAAAAAATACTTGCTAAAACAAGTATTTTTTTTATAATAAAAGTATAATTTAATAATTAATTTAATAATTATGATAAAAATTGATAAAAAAAGGTTAGATAAATTAGATTCTGAAAGTAGAGAAAAAGCAGAAAGATTTTTTAAATTAGCTAATGAAATTAAAAAATCTTGAATTACAGAAAGATATTTTACTAATTAATTTATTTATGAGAATAAAAAGAAATGTACAAAATTAAATGACAAAAAGAACTGTCTTGAACAGTAAAAATATGAGGAAGTAAAAATGCAGTGTTGCCTATAATTGCAGCTTCACTACTTATAAAATGAAAAGTTAAATTAACTAATGTTCCAAAAATTGGAGATGTTTATACTTTCCTAGATATCATAAAAGAAATTGGAGTTAAAGTTAATTTTGAAAATCATATTCTAGAACTTAATTCAACAGAATTAAAACATACTGATTTTGATTTGGAAAAAATGAAAAAAATTAGAGTTAGTATTTTATTACTTGCTCCACTTTTAGATAGATTAGGAAAAATCTCAATTCCAACTCCAGGTGGTTGTAATCTTTGAAAAAGACCAATTGACGACCATATAAAATGACTTGAAAATATTGGTTATAAATCAGTGATTAATTTTGAATCAATTGATTTAGAATGAAAAACAAAATCTTGAGATATGGAAGTAAATGGTGGTTTTTGAGTAACTGTTACAGAAAATTTATTAGTTGCAAATGTATTAAGAAAAGGGATTACAACTATTAGATTAGCAGCTATTGAACCTCACGTTATGAATTTGGTAGATTTTTTGATAGCAGCTGGAGCTGATATTTCTATTAAATATGATCATACAATTATTGTTTCAGGAGTAGAAGATTTAAAATGAGATTTTGAATTTGAGATAGTTTCGGATTATATCCAATCAGGAAGTTATATGGTTATTTGAGCTTTATGTTCAAAAGAATATATTGATATTGAAAATGCTAGAGTTAAAGATTTATTTTTCTATATTCAGAAATTAAAAGAGATTTGAGTCAAACTAGATATATTAGAAAATGATAAAGTAAGGGTTTACAGAAGTAAAGAATTAAAAACTACAAATATTCAAACAAATATTTTTCCAGGTTTTCCAACAGATTTACAATCTCCATTTGCACTTCTTATGACTCAAGCTAAATGAATTTCAAAAATCCACGAAATACTTTTTGAATGAAGACTTGGTTGGTTAGTTGAACTTGAAAAAATGGGACTTTCAATGAAAATTTTAAATCCACATGAAGCTGAAATAATGGGTTGAGTAAATTTTAAATGAACAACTGTAACAAGTTGGGATTTAAGAGCAGGTTGTGCAGTTGCTATTGCAGGACTTATAGCAAGATGAGAAACAACAGTTACAAACAATGCCTACATTAAAAGAGGTTATGAAGATTTTGTAGAAAATCTACAAGAGTTGGGAGCAGATATTGAAGAAATAGAAAACTAAAAGTTATAAAAATATAGCTTTTTTTTTGTATAAAACTTTTTAACAAGAAAACAAAAAAAACTTTGATTTATTTGTAAAATAGGCTATATTTAATTTAATAAATTATAGAAATAAAAAAAATAAAAATATGCAAAAATTTGATTCTATAGACCAAATGATTTTGGAAATTGAAATGATGAAAGCTAAATGAGAAATTAAGAAAGCTATATCTATTCTAGAAAAAAATATTATTGAATATAATAATGATTATAGATTCTTTGAAGAATTAGGTGATATTTATTTAGCTGAATGATTTCATAAAAAGGCAGAAAAAGCAATTGATTTTGCTTTAAAACTAAATCCAGAATCTGCAACTTGAAATTACTTAAAATGATTTTTGTGTTTAATTCAGGAAGATATAGAAAATTCAATCAAATTTTTAGAAAAATCAAATAGACAATTAGCAAATAATTCTGAAGTTTTAAGAAATTTAGGTTTTGCTTATACAATTACTGGTCAATATGAAAAATGAATATATATCTTAAAAAGAGCACAATATATAAATCCTGATGATATTCTTATTAAAGAAGATTTAGCAATGGCTTTAATTGACAGTGGAGAAGTTTTAGAATGAACGGCTATATTAAGACAAGTACAAAAATAATGAATTCTTTTAGTATAAAAAAAATAAATAATAATAAGATAATAACATTAGTTAATGTTTGAAGTTATAAAGTAAGGGCAATGCTTTGTAGCTTTTCTTTTTCTGGTATAAAAATTTTATGATATTGAGAAAAAAGACAATCTAGATTAGATATTATTAATAATGAAATTAATAATATTTCTTGATTATCTGAAACAATTAAACAAGCAATATTAAAAGCTGAATATGAAGCATGAGAAAAATGTGATGATATTGTAGTAAATCCATTTTTTGCAAATATATTTTATTATTCAAAAAGTATTTCTTATAAAAACAATAATAATATAAATGAATTATGAAATAAGGATATCTTTAAAATAATTAATAATATTGAAAATATAAGTATAAAATCTATTTTAAAAGAAATCTCAGAAAAATATGGTTTTCATATAGATGATTTAAATATAATTTTAAGTAATATTTCAAATATAATAGTTGACTGAAATAAAAAACAAAGTTTATATTGAGAAATAGGAGAGGATATAAGTATTAAAATATTAAATTCATTTATTCCAAAAATTAATAATGAAATAATATATAATATTGCAAATTATTTAGATAAAAAAATTATAAAAATTATACCTGAAGAATATGCAATCACTAAACTCTGAAATGAATGATATGCAGAAGTTTTTATAGATATATGAAATTCTTCTACTTGATTGTCTATAAAATTAGAAGATAATTCTCTAAAATGAGCAATCCAATTAGATGTTTGAATTAATGATTTAGTTAAAGAAATATCTAAAAATGATTCAAGAAGTAGATGAGAAATTATAAAAAAAATAAATAGAGATGATTTATTTAAAGAAGAAAAAAATAATTTTTTATCATTGTTCTCAGATATTTTAATAGAATGATTAAAAGAAATTCTTGAAGGAGATGTTTGTCCAAATAATTTTATATTGATATGATGATGAGCAAATAATTATTTTATGAAAGAATATTTATCTTCAAAAGATTTTAATTCTTTATGAGTTAAATTTGTCAAAAAAATAAATTTTGGTTCAGCTTCAATAGATGAAATTAAAAAAATAACTTGAGTTGAAAAAGTACTAAATATCTCAAATATTAATATTATAGCTTCTGCTATTAGTTATAGAAATATTCTAACTTCAGAAAATGATATTATGGAAAAGGCTTTACAAGAAAGTATAACAAAAAATTTTAAATAAAAAAATGCTTGTATCAAGCATCTTTTTATTTTTCTGAAACTTTTTCAATAAAGAAATCTTCCAAAGTTCCGTTAATATCTGAAACTTTTTTTCATTCCACGATTATTTTTCATTTGTGAATAATAGAAATTCTATCACAAATACTTTCAACATCGGCTAATATATGAGTATTAAAAAATATTGTTGTTCATAATTTATTTAATTCTACTAATAAATCTTTTACCATTTTTCTTCAAATTGGATCAAGTCCACTCATCGGTTCATCAAGAAAAAGTAATTCAGGTTCATTGATTATTGCTTGTGCTAAACCAATTCTTTGAAGCATTCATTTTGAATAAGAATGAAGATATTTATTTCAAGCATCTTTTAATCAAACTTTTTTTAATAATTCTTCAATTTTATTTTCAAGTTTTTCTCAAGATAATCAAAAAAATCTTCCATTAAAATCAAGAAATTCTTTACCTGTTAAATGTTTATATAAATAAGTATTTTCAGGCATAAAACCAATTTTCTTCTTATCTTCAATAGTTAATCAGGGAGTTTTAAAAATTTCAATATTACCAGATTCTTCTTTTATTAAACCCATTATACATTTCATTGTAGTAGTCTTACCAGCACCATTTGGTCATAAAAAACCATAAATTTCTCAAGTCTCTACAGAAAAACTAACATCTTTCAAAATATGTTTTTTAGTAAGATTTTTATTAATCTTTTTTACTTCTAATATTTTAGACATTTTTATTATTTATTTAATATTTTTTTGTTAAATATATTATATTTAGAAATAATATTTTTCAAGTTAAAATAATTGGCTTTAATAAGTATCTGCATATTATAAATAGAAATATTAAATAAATAATAAAAATAGAAGTAAAGATTTAAATTTCTTATAAAAAATATTAAAAAATAAATTTATAAAAATAAGAAAAAATGTGAAATGAAAAATTCTTTTTTTTCTTTTTTTTGACAAAAAAAGTATTCTTTATAAAATACTGACAAATTTACAATTTAAAAAATGATTATGTTAGAAAAAGCAAAAGAAGGGTTAAAAAAGGCTGTTCATCATATGGATGTTGAATTTTCTAAAATTCAAATGGGTAGAGCTAATCCACTTTTAGTTGAAGATGTTATGATTGAACAATATGGTTCTCTAACTCCACTAAAAAATGTTGCTACTGTTTCTTGTTTAGATGCTCAAACTCTTTCAATTAAGCCTTGGGATAAAAGTGTTATTAATGATATTGCAAAAGCTATTACTAATTCAGGAAAAGGATTAAATCCTCAAAATATGGCTGATAGTGTTATAATAAAAATTCCACCAGTTACTGAAGAAAGAAGGAAAGAAATGACTAAAATAGTAAAAAATATTTCTGAAGATTCAAAAGTTACAGTTAGGAATGTAAGAGGAGATGTTATGAAAGACATTAAAAATGCTGAAAATAATAAAGAAATTTCAGAAGATGAAAGAAAAGATTTAGAAGAAAAAGTTCAAAAAGAAGTTAACGAAGCAAATAAATCTATTGAAGAAAAAACTAAAAAGAAGAATGAAGAGGTTATGAAAGTATAAAAAATAAAGTAAATAAAAAAAACTTTTGACAAATATATAAGAATATATATTATAAAAATATCTTAAAAATAAAAAAGACAAAAAAATGAATTTTACTAATAATACATTATTATTAAACTTATTACTTTTACTACAATCAGTAAGAGGTTTTTTTGTAAAATAAATTTTTAAAATAATAAAAATTATACAAAACAAAAAACTCTTACTGAAAAGTAAGAGTTTTTTTATACTTTAAATTTTAAATAAAAATAATATAATGAAACAAATAGTTAGTATAAACTCTGTGACTAATAGAGAATGAGATCAAGCTCCAGGAATTGGTTTTGATGAAATTACAAAAAGAATTATATCTATTATGGAAGATGAAATTTGAGTTGATATAATTGAAATTTGATTTTGAGCAAATAAAAGAGATTTTAATACTATGAAAAAAATAGTTAAAGATATCTGAGATAGTAAAATAACTATTTCAAGTTTATGAAGATCTGTATTATCAGATACAAGAGCTAGTTTAAAAGCCTTAAAGTGAGCTAAAAATCAAAGAATACATATATTTGCAGCAATGAGTAAAGAGCATATAATGTGAAAATTTCAAAAAAAATGAATGAGTTTTGAGGAAGCACAAGAAAATATACTAAAAAGTTCAATTGATAATATAAAATTAGTTCAGTTACATAATAAATTTAGTGATAATAATATTGAAGTAGAATTTTCTCCAGAAGATGCTACTTGAAATGCTTTAGTTGAAAAAAATTGAAAAAAATATTTCAAATTAAAAGATAACCCAGATTTTGATTTCCTTGTTAGAGTCTGTGAAGAGGCAATTAAGGCAGGAGCAAAAATAATAAATGTTCCAGATACATTATGAAACCTTTTATCAAATCAAACTCATGATTTTTTTGAAGAGCTTAATTTAAGACTTTCTCATTTAAATTGAGAATATAATTTTTGATTATCAGCACATATACATAATGATTTAGCATCTGCCTCAGAAAATACTATTCAGGCCTTAAGATGATGAGCAAAATACTTAGAAGCTACAGTTAATTGACTATGAGAAAGGACTTGAAATGCAGTATTAGAAGAAGTTGTTGGAATTATTAAAGAAAAATGACATGATTTGGTTAAATGATGTAAAATTGAATTAAATAAAAAATTTAAAACAAAATTACTTTGAGCTTATTCAGACTTTATGTATTCTATAACTTGAGTTGATAAAAGTCTTCAAAGAGCATTTGTTTGATCTATGAGTGATAAGGATTGATCAGGAGTTCATAATGCTAATCCTGATTTGTATTGAGGAGGTAAAAATAAAAAAAGTTATTGATGAAAAGATATTCCATGATTTTTTTCTCCAAGGTGATGATCTAATGAAATAGTAACAATTTTGGAGAAATATTGAGTTATTACAAATAAAAAAGAAATACAAAAAAATATATCTATTTTTTGAGAAAAAGCAGAAAATGTAAAATTTTTGTTTTGAAATAATGTTTATTCAACTTACCTAGAAGAAAAATGAGATTTTAATATAGAAAAATTAGAAGTTAATAATAATAAATTAAATTTAATTATTAATTTAAAATGAAAACATATAGAATTTGAATGAAAAGTTGAATGAGATAATGAAATAATTAATACATTTATAGAATTATTAAATCAACATTTTTGATATGATAGAGTGAAGATTAAAAATATAGATATAAAATCTAAACCAGATATAATTACAGAAATAAATAATTTTAGAAGGAGGGCTTGAAATATTCTAAGTAAAAAATTTAATACTAAAATGGATTTAATTATAGATGAAATTAATAAAAAATCAGTTTCAAAATCAAAGGAAATAACTCAAGTTGTTTTAGATATTGATTGAAAAGAAGTTTATTCAATGTGTTCTGGTAATAACACTTCTAACTCTTGAATAAAAGCAGTTTTAGATTGAGTGATTAATATTCTGTAAAAAATACTCAAAAAAATATTTGATATATAATAAAATATTGTTATAATCTGCAAGTAAATTAAAAATTTAATAAATAATAATATAAAAATGGCTAAAGGTAAAAGAACTTATGTAGCATACTATTCTACAGAAACAGGTAATATGGTTCATACAACTAATATTCAAAAAAAGAATTTTCAAACTAAAGGAGAAAAATTTCCTATATTAAGAAAATACAATCCAAAAACTAGAAAACATGAAATTCTAAAAGCTAAAGAAATTAAAAAAGGGTAGTTTAAAATAAAAAAAGTCTAATTATTTATAATTAGACTTTTTTTATTTAATAATTTCAAGATAATATATTTATTGCATTTTTATATCACAAATTTTCACCATTTAAAGATTTAGAAATTTTAGCTATTGTAGCTGAACTCATCATTGTCTTTTTTTCTATTCTAGAATAAGAAATACCTTGTTCTAGCATTTTTGCTATTTCAAATTTTAAGGCTATTTTTAATAGTTCTTTTTCACTCATAGAATCAAGCAAAAAATCTAAGATTCTGTCTTTAGAATTTTCAATAGATAAAAAGTTTAAAATATTATCTAATTCAAATTCAATTTCATTTTTTTTCATAATTGTTAAAAATTGTTAAAAACTATTATAAAATCACTTTAATAAAATAAAGTTATAAGTTAATAACTACTTTAATAAAATAAAGTGTAAAGTCAAAAGAAAGTAAAAAGTTTTTAACTTATTAACATTTTTTGGCTTAGTATAAGTAATAAAGTAGTGTTAAAAACTTTTTATTATTTTTATTAAATTCTATTTAATTCGAAGATATGTAAAAAATAATTGTATAAGAAAATAATACTTGATTTAAAAATATTTTGAAAAAAAATAAATAATCTTTTTGTAAAAATATTATTTATAATTATAGTATATTTAATAATTTATAAATATATTTTTTATGTTAAAAGATGAAAACTTCTTGAATATTGCTAGAGAAATATCTACAGGTTCTAAATGTATATCTATTCAGGTTTGAGCTGTAATTGTAAAAGATAATAGGATTTTATCTACAGGGTATAATGGTACACCATCTTGATATATAAATTGTTGTGATTATATGAAAAATCGTGAAAGAAATGTTCATCATGATTGGTCATTAAAATATGAAATTCATGCAGAAATGAATGCTCTGTTATGGTCAGCACGAAATTGAGTGAAGATTGAATGATCGACTATTTATTGTACTCATCAACCTTGTTATGAATGTACAAAAAATATTATTTCTTCTGGGGTAAAAACTATAGTTTATAAAAATAAATTTAAACATAATTCAGGAGAAGAATCTGAGAAATTTATAAAAGAAAATTGATGTACAATAATACAAAAATAATAAAAAGCAGAATATCTATATTCTGCTTTTTATTATAATTTAAAATAGTTAGCTATCTTTATTAAAAAATTATTTGTTATTTCTATAAATTTATTTTTAGAATTTTTAAATATAAAAAATACTGAAATTAATCATAATAATGCTCATATAAAAATATCAAAAAACCAGTGTAATCAACCTGCTATTCTTGAAAAATTCATTAAAATTACAAAGGGCATAAATATCCAAAAAGTTTTTTTATAACCTGCTGCATAAATTCAAAATAAAAATGCAAAACTTACAGTAGCGTGGTCAGAAGGAAAACTATTGTCAGGAACATGTTTTAATATAGGTGTAATTATAGATTCAGGTCTTTTTTCAATTATAAATATTTTTATAAATTGATTTAAAAATATAGATGAAAGAATAGAATATAAGACTAATAAAATATTTTTTTTCTCAAAAATATTAGGTTTTTTGAAAGTATAAAAAAACCAAGATAATAAAATGAAAACTGGTAAGAAAAAAATAGGTGCATCAGATAAAAATCAGATTGTTTTTTCTAAATTATTTTCTGTTATAAAATTAGAAGATAATATTGTAATATAATTATTTATTTGCCAGATTAAGTCCATAACTTTTAGTTAAGAATATTATAAAAATAGAAAGACTAGAGCATCTTGCTTATTTAGATTATATTAATTATTTTTTTTATTTTTACAAAACTATTTTTATTTTCCTATATTTATCAAAAAAGCCTTAACTGAAATTAGTTGAGGCTTTTTTCTTTTGTTATGGAGGTGCTAAACTTACCAGTATCTAATAAATTATTAGTTAATATTGAATTTAAAAGGTAATTATTAAATAAAATTCAATTCTCCATTATCATCTACCATATATTTATCTATTAATGTTTTATCAACTATACTTTTTATTTCATCAATATTATCTATAGTTTTCTTTAAGAGGTTTCACTCTCAAGAAACTAATATATCTTTACTTAGTAATAGATCTATATTATTAAAGATTTCTTTATATGGTTTTTGAGATAATTTTCATCAAACTTTTCAAAAAGTATGGTCTACTCATAATAAATGAACAAATGATTTTTCTTTACTTCATACTTTTTTGTAAAAATCTGAAAAAGCTTCAGGAGTAAAAACATCATCTTCATTTCAGTAGTTCATTAAAAATTTTCATTTAAATCATTTTAATTTTGATTCTAATTCTTTTATGTTTGGAAATGTATCTAAAATAGGTACATTTTTTATATCTAATCTTAATCAAGTTCATATAGTAGAAATATTTTTAATTTGAGGAAATTCTGAGGCTAAATAAAAGGCTAAGATTCAACCTAAAGAATTTCAATTTAGTGTTATTTCTAATTCTTCTGGATTAACTCAATATAAATCTTCTGAATTTTTAATAGAGTCAATAATAACTCTTTTTGCATCTTCTAATTCATCTAAAAATGTTTTTCATACAAATTTAGCTTGTTTTTGTTTATATCTATCTGTAATTTTATCATCAATAGGTAAATCTTTTCTTGAAGATTCATATAGTACAACATTAGAGATACTATTTTCTTGTAATTTTGAAGCAAAATCTAAATATTTATTATTTCATCATTTAAGACTTCAAAAAGTTCAATGTATATTTATTAATACATTTTTATTTCATTTTACAGGAAAAGTATTTATTTTTATTTCCTTATCTCAATAAGTTCATTCAATCATATAAGATTTTGTTAATGTTTCATTTATTTCAGGGAATTTCATAATTTATTTATAATATATTATTTACTTCATCTTCAACACTATCAACTTGATTTTCTATTTTTCAAAAATATAATTCTGGATTTACTATTACTCATTTGTATATTCATAATTCAGGATTTATTTCATCAGTAGTTCAATTGTAAGGGGATAAAAATAAATAATATTTTCAATCTAAATCTAATTTTCAAATAGGTTCTGCTATTTGTCTATTTCAATTTAATTTTTCACTTTTTATAGGATTTATAAGATTAAAATTTTTCTTAATTAAATTAATATCATAATTTTTATTATTATTTATTTTTATTTTCTGAAATTTCATTTTTTACAGTATCCCAAGATTTTATGTCTTGAAAATTTAATATATTTTCATTAGTTATTCTCTCTATAATTCATTTTCATCTATATCTAGAAGAAAAATAATTTACTAGCATTTTTAATTTTTGATTTAAAATCAATATCATTTCAAGAAACAACATAGCACATATAAATAAACAAAGAATGTTCTTTTTCTTTTTCTTGTTCTGTTTGCTTTCTTTTTGGTAAGTTATTAGGTTCTAATCATAAGTTTATTATAAAATCATTTAACTCATTATCACTAACTGTTATATTTTTCATAGTTAATATTATTAATTTCTTTAGATATATCACTAAACATAAAGAATTTTTTCATTCATTCTTAAGAAGTAGGTTTAATTATTCAATTAGTTTTATTAAAAATAATTTCTTCTTCTTTAATATTAAGTATTATTTGTAAATTTTATTTATATAATTTCAAAACTATATAGTATTTTTCAACTCCCTAATCTTTCATAAGTCATCTATTCTTTTTTGATGTTCATCAGAGATTGAACTATATTTTATAATAATTTCCATAGCTTCATTTATTTTATTAAATAATTCTGGAAACTCTTCAGAAATAATAGGAAAAATCTCATCTCTTGTTTTATGGAGATACTTTTGATTCCATAGTTTATTTTTTCAAAAGTATAATCAATAAATGTTAGATAATCTATCTGCTCATTTAATCCTAGAGCAAGCATCATTACCTTTTATTCATTTATAATATTCCTCATTAGAAATTCTTATTCATTTTCTTTCTTTAGATAAAATTATAACCTTTTTTAATACATTTTTTCAAAATAATTGTTCTATTTCTTCATATAATCATTCATAATATTGGTCTTCAACTGTATCATGTAATAGTGCTACAATTATATCTTCATTACTTCAACCATTTTCTATAGTATAAATAGAAGTTAAAACACAATGACTCCAATAAGGTGTATTTTCTTTTCTATATTGTCATTTATGTTTTTCTTTAATAAAGTCTAAAGCTTTTAATATAATAGTTTTATTTTTAAATTTTTCTATTAATCATAAAAACTTCTTCTCAATTTCTTCTGGATATAAAGCTAAGTTTATTTCATTTAGTATTTTTTTATCATTTATGATGATTTCATCATGGTCTAAAATTAATTTTTCCCAAATATCTTTTTCAATTTCTACTAAATCTTCATAAGTATATTCATCTAAAACTACTTTTTTATGTTTTCAATTTATATATTTATAAAATTGATTTCATATTTTTTTAATAGGAAACCAATCTCAATTATAATAAGTTATTATCTCATTATTGTCGGATATTTTTCCATTATTTTCTATTTTGTCTAACATATTTATTTAATTAATATTAAAGTGCTTTTTCTCAAGATTGTTTATAAATATCTTTTAATAAGTTATCTAATTTATTTTTTAATTTTAATAATTGATTATTATTTGTTTCTTTAGGAATACTTCTCCATAATTCAAGTATATCATGTCAAACTATTAAATTATCATTTTTTGGTAGTTCATGATTTGGTTTTCAGTCCCATTTTAAACTAAAATCTTGTTTTGTAAAGCCTATTTTATCTATAGTCCCTTTTCTTAAATCAATTCAAATATTTGTTGCTTCTATTATAGGCTTTAATTGAAATTGTAATTCAGCCAATCAATCATTAGTTATTTTTATAGATGAATTTATATTTTTTAATCAATGTTGATGTCTATCAACTCATTTTATATTTCCTATATTATCTTTAATTAATATTTTTCATCATTTTCTATTAATTACTCAACTTTCCATTAATATATATAGTCATTTATATAAATCTCATATTTTATCATATTCCAATGTTCCTCTAACAATATCTCATAATTTATTTAAATTTCAATCAAAAAATCAGGGAACTAATACTTTTTGCATTATTCTATCTACTTTTTTTAAAGGAAAATTATTATGAACTCAATTTCATACTTCTCAATTTTTTAATAAATCTGTTCAAGGGTCAGATACTTTTGATAAATCTCAAATTTCTTTAAGTAAATCTTTAAAATCTTGATAAGTATTTTCGGCTTTTTTTATTATATTTGTTACTTCTAACTCAAGCCATGATACATATTCTATATATTCATTAAATTCTTTTCTTATATTTGTTTTTTTTATATTTATTCATTTTTCAATTAGTTTATCATCACTATATGATTTTAATTTATTTGCTCCACAATTAAATCAATCAATATTATTTGCATTTATTCATCATATTTTAAAATCACTTGCCTTTCAATAATTTCAATAATTTCATTCTAAAATTTCTTTATTAAAAAAAGACTTTTTTTTATTCTTATAATAATCAATTATTTTATCTTGATTAGGCAATATATCTACTATAGATTCTATATTGAAACTTCACAAATTTTGCATTACTTCATCCAAGTATCACTTATTAATCAGCTTTTTTGCTATAGATATATCTAAATTTTCAAGTGTAGATAATTTTGTAGATAAATTTTTAATATAAATATCTTCTTTTGAAAATTTAACTATTTCTTCTATTTTCTCTCCAATTCACAACTTAGCTTTAATTTCATTTTTAGCATTTTCAAAAGCTTTTTTATCAACTTTTTTCATAAAATCAGCTAATTTTGAACCTTTTATAATTTGAGTCATTCAAGGAATTATTCATATTCAGGCTAATATATTATCTAGTGCAGTTTTGTCCATTTTATAATTATCTGGCACTAAACCTAACCCTTGTAATATTTCTAATAATGCTTCATCTTTTGAAAAAGTATCATATAAATCAACTCATCAACCTACTAAAGTTCAGGGGATTCATCAGATTGTTTCTACTCATATTTGAACTCAAATCATTGCCATAAAATATAGCATTGCTTTTTCTTCTATTTTTTTATCTTCAGGACTTAAAAGAGAAATTCATTCAATTTGTTTAACTCATTTTTCTTTTAAAAATATTGAATTCATTCTGTTATTACTATCTATAACATTCCAATTATTTGTATTTGCATCAATTATTTCTCAACTTCTCCAAGTTTTATTAAATTTTCAATTTTCTAAAACTTCTGAACCAAACATTTTTTGGATTTCTTTTATTTTATCATCAAGAGAATACAATCAATTTTCTCTACTGGATGGTTTATCTCATTTATTATACTGAGAAAGTATTTCAGCACTTGGAAGGATTTTTTTATTTATTTCAGCAAAATTTTCTTGTAATCTTGAATTGATAATCCATCTATTGTTTTTAAAATCCTCTAAAGATTTTAAATCATCTTTTTGTTTTTTAATATCTCATCATAGTTTTAATATTTTTCTTTTTATAACTAATTTTATTTTATCTTTTTGATTTTGGTTTAATCAATCTAATTTTGTATCAATATATTTACTATATTGTTCTAAAACTTGATTAACATCTAAATTCAATTTTTTTAACTCATTTTGAACTTGTAAAAATTCAGCTTGTTCTATTCAAAAATAATCTAGATTTTTAGTATTTTTTAACATTTCTATGACTCCTGTTGAATTTTGTTCTTGAAAAAATTGTAAATCTTTAGGATTAACTACTTTTTTAAGTAAAACTTTTGTTTCTTCAGGGGTTAAGTTTTTAACACCATTTAAAAGACTAGTGAATTTTTGTTCTTGTTTTTTATTTTGTTTTTCTTTTAATTCTACTGAATTTGTATTAGGTTCAGTTGATTTTATATGTGTTAAAACTTCACTCATTAATTTTATAAACTTGAAAGTAAATTATCTATATCATTTTCTTCTGCTAATTTTTCATTTAGTTCTTTTAATTTTCTATCTTTATTTTTTAAAGAAATTATCTCAGTCTTAATTTGTATAAAATCAAGACTATTTTTATCTTTCAGTGTAGAAAGAAAACTTTTTATAATTATTTGTTCATTATTTAATGCTTGTAACAGATTATTTTTTTGTGTTTTAGTTAAATATTTAAAGTATCAAATAAGTTCTTGTTTCAGCTTTGTAGTAAACAAGTTTGTATTTTCTAATTTATGTAAAATATTTTCATCTAAAAGCATTAAAAAAATTATTATAAATATTAGTAATAGTTTAGCATATATAATGTTTTTTAGCAATTATTTTGGGAATTTTATATTTAATTTACTCTTAAAAGTATTTAATTTTTCTATTTTTGTATAGATTATGAATTTATGTAATATAAAAAAAAGATAAATATATTTATCTTTATTAAGTATTTTTAGCTTATGAAAACTAATAATGGTACCTGGAAAGGGAATCGAACCCTCACAGCCGAAGCCGGGGGATTTTGAGTCCCCTGTGTCTACCAATTCCACCATCCAGGCATATTTTGTTTTGGAAAATATGGTGGAGCCCCGTGAAGGGCCCCATAAATAACTAAAATTATTTAGTATAAATATATTATATAAAAAACTTTTAAATTGCAAATTTTTGTATAAACTAAAAACATAGCAAATAAAAAAAATATTATTTTCTCAAAATAATATAAGTAAATTTAAATATTAATTAAAAATTATGGTACAAATAAAATTATTTATCTTCTATATTAGTTTTATAATATTTCCGTTAATAATATTTTTACTTTATAAAGTAAGAAATTGGAGCAAATTTAAAATATATCAGAAAATATTTTTCTCTATATTTTTTATAATCTCTCTAACTTTTATTGATGCTAGATTTATTGAACCAAATTATATTTCAGTGAATAAAACTAAAATAAATATTTGATTAAAAAAACAAGTAAATATTGCATTAATTTCAGATATCCATCTGTGAATCTATAAAAAATGAGATTTTGCAGAAAAAATAGTAAAAAAAATAAATTCTTTAGAAAATATTGATTATGTCTTTATTGCTTGAGATTTGACATATCTGGATAAAAATAAAACAAAATATAATTTAAAAAAATTATTTTGAAGTTTTAAAAATATAAAAAAAACAGTTTATTGGGTTTTATGAAATCATGATGTAGAATTGCCTTGACCAAAAATAAGGGAAGAGTTAGTAAAAGAATTTGATAAATATAATTTCAAATTTTTAAACAATAAAATTATAGAATTTGAAAATTTTAATTTGATATGACTATGAAGTAATTGGTCTGGAGAGGATAAAATTGAAATTCTAGATACAATTGACAATTTTAAAAAGAATATTATATTGACTCATAATCCAGATACACTTTTAAAATATAAAAATAGAAAAGTGGATTTGACTCTTTGCTGACATACTCATTGATGACAAATAAAAATACCATTTATATATAAATTTTTTTTACCAGTAAAATGAGATTTTGATGAATGACTAACTCAAGAAAAAAACACTCAACTTTTTATAACTTCTTGATTATGAATTACTTGACTACCATTTAGATTTTTGAATCTACCAGTGGTTGATATATTAGAAATTAAGTAAATTATATATTTAATACAAAAAATATGAAACAAAAAAAAAGAACATTTAAAGAGATGATAAAAAGATTTTTTGAACCAATAAAATTAAGAAAAATAAAATATATTAAATTTTATTTTGTTTCTATTATTTGGTGATTAAATTGAATAACTCATGTATTATTTTTAGAAAGAATAACTTTCTATCTACAAAATTCAGATAAATGAGGTTTTAATAATATATTAAAATATTATATATCTTTTATTGTTATTTATGAAATAGTTAATTTTTCTACTAAAAGATGGTGATGGGTTGAAACTATTTCTATATGAAAATATGATATGTTTAAAAAATATCTTAATAAGTATATTAGATTAGAAAATAATAGAATTGAAACAGTCTGAACATGAAAACTTATTTGAATAATACAAAGTTGAATTTGAAAGTGGTTAGAATTGATAGCTAATATAATAGAAATATGAATTTCTTTAATAATTACATTTTTATTTACTTTTTATATGATAGCTAAAGTAAATATCTATTATGGTTTTATTTTTTTTATTTTATTTGTATTTTTCTTAGCCTTATCAATTTATTTTAATTCAAAATTAGTTCCATATAGAAAAAAAAGATATAATTATAGAAATAGTAGGTTAAAAAATATTGTCAAAATATTGATGAATAAGCAAGAAATTATACAAACTAATAAAATTGATAAAGAAACTAATAATATTCGTTTTTATTCTGAAAAACTTACAATAAATGATCAGGATATGCGATTTTATAGAACATTTTTATCTAGAACATCTCAATTAGGAATGAGTTTAATATTATTAGTGTCTTTTTATTTTTTGTGAAATCAAGTTTTAGAATGAAAAATTGAGTTAAATATCTTAGTATGATTAACTTGAGTTTTAATAATTATGCAAAAAAGTATACAAGAAGCAATTAATTTTTATATACAAATTACAAAAGATTTTGTTGATATAGAAAAACTTTGGGACTTTTTTGATACAACTCCAAAAATAAAATGATACAATACATGAAAAAACTTTAAATATAAAAAGTGAAAAATAGAAATAGAAAAATTAAGTTATTATTATATAAAATCAAATCCAGTTTTCAAAGATTTTGATTTAAAATTAAAATGATGAAAAGTTACAGCATTTATAGGAAATAGTTGAAGTTGAAAATCAACACTCGTAAAATTAATAGCAGGTCATATTAGAGCAAATAAATGAGATATTATTATAGATGATCAAAAGCTAAACAAAACTAAATTAAAAAGTTATTATAAAAGTATAGGTTATTTGACACAAGATCCAAGTGTTTTTGATTGAACAATTTTGGAAAACCTAACTTATGCAGTTGATAGAAAATTGAAAAAAGGAGAATTGGAAAAAGTACTAAAACAATCCAAATGTGAATTTATTTATGATTTGGAAAAATGAATAGATACAGAAATTTGAGAAAGATGAGTTAGATTAAGTTGAGGTCAAAAGCAAAGATTAGCTATTGCTAAAATTTTTCTAAAAGATCCAAAAATAATAATTCTAGATGAACCAACTTCAGCACTTGATAGTTTTTCAGAAAAACAAATAACTTTTGCAATGCATAATTTATTTGAAAATAGAACGGTAATAATTATTGCTCACAGACTTCAAACAGTAAAAGAAGCAGATGACATAATATTATTTGAAAATTGAAAAATAAAGGAAAGATGAAATCATAAAGAATTAGTTGCTTTAAATGGACAATACAAAAAGATGCTTGATTTACAGAGTGGATTTTAGAAAAGTTTACCATTCTTGTTGACAAAATAGTGTGAAATAACATAATAAAAGTATTATTTAAATAAATCTACATTAATATGAATAAATTATTTTATATAGTTAAATATTCAGAACTTTGAGAAACTTATGAAAAATCTTTTTTTGAAAGCTATATTTCTTCTATGACAATTGAAAAAGATTGAAAAAATTGAGAATCATTTTTAAATTTTATAAAATCTATTTCTATATCATGAGAGAAAAATGAAAACAATATTTTTGACACGTTAATAATAAAAGATGATAAAAATGTCATTTGAGTTTCTAGTATAATGAAAGATGATCAATGAATGAAAAAAAAATTATGATTAAATTGAATTTTTATATGATGAGTTTATACCTGAATTCAATACCCAAACGCAACTTTTAAAAAATTCTAAAAAGAAATATACTAGTAGTATTTAAAAATATTTGTAATTATAAGAAAAAATCTTAGAATACAAAACATAGTTTTAACAAACTATGAGAAATGTACTTGATTTGGTGTTAAGAAGCCAAGTATTTCTTTAGGAGAGTCTGCAATTATATTGCAGACTCTTTCTATTTCTTCCTGCTTATAATCAGCAAAATCAGTACCTTTTGGAAACCATCTTCTAATAATTCTATTCAGATTCTCAATACTTCATTTTTCCCGTGAATGATATGGTTCGCAAAAAAATGTATCAATTCAGCTATCTTGAAGTATTTTATGAAAAGCAAATTCCACCCCAAGAGTACTTCCTCCCTTCGGTCAGGGCGCATTCAATTATCAAAAGTAACCGATTTTATTCATATTTTTTCTTTTTCAGATTTGATTATTTTCATGATATTTTCACTAGATTTATCTTTTAATAAATGAATTCTTGGAAGTCTTGTTTTTCTGTCTATTAAAGTTAATATAGCATACTTACATCATTTTTTAGAAACTACTAAATCAGCTTCAAAATGACCTTTTTCAGACCTATTATTTGCTTCTTCTGACCTCATTTTTAAAGGATTTCTTCAAATAATTCTACTTCATTTTTTAGTCTTAATTCTCTTATATCATTTTTTGTATAAAAGATATTTTCTATATTTATCATTAGCTGGTTGTTTAAGCCATTTATAGATACTTTCATGAGTTATTGTTTCTTTTTTTTCTTCTTTTTTATTCCATTCAAAAGCTATACTTTTTGCAGAAGTTATTTTATCTTCTCTTTCTAATTCTGAAATAATAAATAATTTTAATTCTGTATTTAAATTTATTTTACCCTCAAGGGGCACCTCGTCATTGATTGAGTTTTTGCATTATATCTTCTAATATAAACTTTATGATGTGCCTCTTGAGCCAAATATTCAGTTTTATTACTGACTTTTTTCTCTACAGAATTGTTTGAAATTTCTCTACTTATTATAGATTCATTTCTTTTTAAAACTTTTGCAATTTCTTTTTGAGAATTTTTTCTATTCAAAAGAATTTCAATTGTCATTCTATCTTGTAATGTTAAATGTTTTCACATAATCTATTTTTTTTAAGGATATATTATTTAACTAGTATATCACTTTTTGATTTTTTTTGAAAAAGTTGCGTTTCATTTCTGAATTTGGGATAATTATACAATCTAAAATTACTATAAAATGAAAAAAATAATTATAATAATAATAGTGTTAGTTTTATCTATAATCTGATATTTTTGGTATACAGAATTATATCAGAAATATTTTATTGTTTTTGAATGACAAACTATAAAAAAAGATTTAAATAGAGAAGAAACAAAACTTTTAATTTCAAGTTGAGCGGAATTAATTTGAGATATAAATATAAAATCTGGAGAAATTATTTTTGAAAATAATTCTAGTTTTTCTTGAAATATAAATTTAAAATCTTGAAAAATAATTATTAAAAATAATGTAATTATTAATGGAAATATAAATTTTTCTTGAAAAATAATAATTTGAAAAAACTCAAAAATTAATTGAAATTTGAAGCAAAATTCTGAATTATATAAAGACAGTTCAGCTTTTATAAAAGGAACAAAACCAAAACTTTTTGTAACAACAGATTATCCTGATTTTTTAAAATATTTTGATAGTATGCCAGATTCTCACAAAAAAGAATTTGGCTATATTTTTTTGACTTCTCATAATATGGATATTAGATGAGCAGATTTAAAACCAGAAGAATATTTTAAAAAAATATATTATTTTAAAAATAATAAACTAAAAAGTTTCGATTTTAAAAATAAAGAAAAATTAAATAGATTTTATAAAAATGCAAAAAAATATATAAATTTACTTCCAGAAAGAAAAGTATGAAGATTTTGAGTAGGTTTTACTACAAAAAATTATGCTTTTGATAGAAAAAAAGCTGATATTTATATTTCTAATGAATATGCAAACACTGTATTATTCACCCATGAATTTGGCCATGTAATGGATTATGCTTATTGATTTATAGATATTTACAAACCAAATTATCCATATTATAAAAAAGAAAATTCTATTACAGAATATTGAAAATTTCATAAATGAGAAGATTTTGCGGAAGCTTATAGATATTATATATTACATTCAAATAGTTTTAAAAAAATGGCAAAAAATAATTCAGAAATTACCAAAAAATATAATTATATAAAAAAATATGTTTTTAATTATTATGAGTATTAGAGAAATGTGAAAAATTCACATTTTTTTTGTTTTTGCAAAAATATAATAAAAAGTTATAATAAATAAAAATATATAATAATAAAAACTCATATCTAACTTTGAGTCAATGAAAATGTATTGATAATAAAAGGTTTATTAAGAAAATTTGAAAAATAACAAAATCAGATTTATTTGAAATAAAAAAAGAATTAAAATCATTATGGTTTTAATTCAATTAATTCCTCACTTAATAAAAAGTGAGCAGAACCACAACAAGAATTAATCTTGAGGGCATTTGTATAAATATTATATTGAATTTTTGTATAAAAGTTAAATTTAAAAGTAAAAATAATAAATTAAATGGAAAATAATAAAAAAGAATTTTGAAATAAAAAAAGTTATTGAAATAAAAGTTATTGAAATAAGAACTTTTGAAATAAAACTTTTATAAAAAAGTCTAGAAAAATTGCTCTAGAAGATACAATAACTGGTATTTATTCACAAATGGATGGTAAAGATTTTGGTTTTGTGGATGTAGATGGAGAGGAAAAAGGATATTTTGTAATTGAGAGAAACAGAAATTGAGCTTTTCATTGAGATACAGTTTTGGCAGAGAAAAAAATGTTTAATTGAAAAGTTGAAGCAGATATTTTTAAAATTGAAAAAAGGGCAGTTAAAAATGTAGTTTGTATCTTACAAAAAAAAGAATGAGCAGGTTTTGCTTTTGCTATTCCAAAATGAGGAATGTTTAAAAGTGATATATTTATTCCTGGAAAAGATTTATTGAAAGCTGAAAATAGAGAAATAGTGAGTGTAGAAATCACTGATTTTGAAGGGAAAAATCCTAGATGAAAAGTTGTAGAAATATTATGAAAATCTTGAGATTTAGGAATTGAAGTAAATTCATATATTGCTGAAACTGGTTTTGCTCAAAAATTTGATGAAAAATTAATTTCTGATTTAGAAAATAAATATGGAAAACAAAATATAATCCCTCACCCTACGGGAGCTCCCTTTAATACTAAAGAGAGCATAAGTAAAGAAGAAATACAAAAAAGAAAAGATTTCAGAAAAATGTTTACTTATACAATTGATGGAGAAGATGCAAAAGATTTAGATGATGCAATTTCTATTAAAAAGAAAGAAAATTGAAGTTATAAATTATATATTCATATTGCTGATGTTGCCCATTATGTTGAGGAAAATTCAAAATTAGACAAAGAAGCCTTTAAAAGAGCAACTTCTGTTTATCTAGCTGATAGAGTTATTCCAATGTTACCAGAAATTTTATCAAATAATTTATGTTCTCTAAATATTGGTTCAGATAAATTATGTTTAACTTGTGAAGCAACAGTTGATAAAGATTGAAATCTTGTTAAATCTACTGTTTATGAGGGAACTATAAGAAGTAATTTTAGATTAACTTATAAAGAAGTTGATGAAATAAATTCTGGAAAAATCAAAGTTTGAGATGAACTTTTTTGCTGATTAAAAGCTAGTGAAGAATTATTAGAAAATATTTCTTTAGCTCAAGAATTAAAAACAAAAATAACTACTTCTAAAAATATTTCTTGAGTTTTAAATTTTGATTTTCCAGAAACTAAATTAGTTTTAAATGAAAAAAAAGAATTAGTTGAAATTAAAGAATATCCAAGATATGAATCAAATAAAATGATTGAAGAATTTATGGTAACTGCAAATGAAGCTGTTAGTAGAAAATTTGCACAATTTCCATTTTTATACAGAATTCACGAGACTCCACTTGAAGAATCAAGAGAAAAACTAATTGTACTTTTAAATTTATTTTCTATAGATTTTAAATTTAAAAACTTTGATACAAAAGAAGTTTGAGATTTATTAAATCTTTTAAATGATAATACAAAAATTACTAGTGGACAAAAAAAGTTTTTAGAAAAGTCTATTCTTAGAACTTTATCTAAAGCAATTTATAGTGAAGAAAATCAAGGTCATTTCTGACTATGAGTAAAATTTTATAGTCATTTTACTTCACCAATTAGAAGATATCCTGATTTACAAATTCACAGAATTATTAAAGAAAAATTACAAGAAAAATTAAATACTTCAAGAATAGTTCATTATAAAAAAATATTACCTTGAGTTGCAAATCAATGTTCTGATCAGGAAAGAAAGGCAGAAAAACTGGAATATAAAGTAAGAGATTATTATATTTGTGGATATTATAAAGAAAAAATTGGAGAAGAATTTACATGAGTAATAACGACGGTCTTACCCTATTGAATTTTTGTACAATTGTCTGATACATCAGAAGGTTTTATTGAATTAATACCAAAACATTGACCTTGAGAAGGTTGGGAATATAATGAACAATTAATGAGATTTGACAATAAAAGCCTTAAAAAACAACTTAATTTATGAGATACTTTAGAAGTTATTTTGGATGAAGTTGATATGGAATTATTAAGAATTAATTTTAAGATAAAGTAAAAATAAAGTTTTTTTACTTTATTTTTTGTTTTATTTTACTTTTTGTGTTATTATTTTATTATATTAAAATATAATTTATAAATAGGTGAAAAGATTTAAGAACATTTTTAGGGCAACAGAGGATTTATTTGACAGAAAGATGAAAAACTGAACTATTATGGTCGTTATCATTTCAAATTTAATTGTAGCTACAGGTTTTTTAACAAATAATGTAAGTGCTAATTTAACTGCAAATATTATGCAATCACAAAAAAATACTATTCAGGTTGAACAGTATATTACTATTGGTGAAAAAAAATATAGTATAATTTTGAAGGAAGTGAAATAAAATAATTATTTTTTTATAAAAATTTAATTTCAAATTCTTTATATTTGATTCAAATCTTTTCTAATTTATTTAGAGAAGATTTTTTTATTTCTTCAGAATATAAATATAATTCATTATTTATAATTGGTTTACTAGTTTTTACCAGAATATTTTCTCATTTTAATTTTATTGAAACTAAATAAGAAGTTATATCTATATTTTTTCTATTTTTAAAAATCTCTATTATTGTATTCCAAATAATAGATTGAATTATTACCTCAGTTTTACCAAGTCTGTTTATTGATTTTTGTAAATCCATATATGGAGAAGATATATTTTAATTAAAAACGTAAAAAATATTTTAACTTTTTTTGTATTTTTAAAACATTACTACAAATTCTCATTTAATTTTTCAAGGAGTATTATTAAAATAATCAATTATTTTTGAAATATTTCATCTTTGGAAGTCTTCAAATTTTTTTGTTAATTCTCTTCAAACTACAACTTTATGTTCTTCTCAGAAATAAGTTTTTATTTCTTCAAGAGTTTTTATAATTCTGTGAACTGATTCATAGATTACAATTGTTCAAGCATTTTTTTCTTTTTTAATTTCTACAAATTTTTTGAATAAGGTTTGTCTTCATTTTTTTACTGGTAAAAATCAATAATAAGAAAAATGATTCATTTGCATTCAGCTTCACATTAAGGCTGTTGTAAAGGCTGTAACTCAGGGAATTGGTACAACTTCTATCTCATTTTCTATTGCTTCTTTTATAAGAATATATCAAGGATCAGAAATTCAAGGAGTTCCTGCATCACTGATCAAAGCAATATTTTTTCATTCTTTTAATTCTCAAATAATTTTATCTATTTTAGTTTTACCAGAATGAGAATGAAAAGAAATTAGTGGTTTTTTTATTTCATAGTGATTTAATAAAACTCAAGAAGTTCTAGTATCTTCACAAGCAACTGAATCGACTGATTTTAATGTTTCAACGGCTCTATAAGTAATATCTCATAGATTTCAAATTGGTGTAGCAACGATATATAGCATAATTTTATTTTAGAATAATTTATTTATTTTTAACATTTTTTCTATATTTTTTGTCTTGATATCTAGCAATATCATCAGTATGTCATTTTAATTTTATGTAGTCAATAACTCTTCATATATAATTTGAAATTTGTTCATATTCTTTTATTCAATTGAAATATATAGAAGATTTATTTTCAGTTCATTCAACTTTAATATTTCATATCATCAATATAGTTTGTAAAACTCCCTCTTTATTAATTGTTGAAGATTTTATATCTAATATTTTCAATTCTTTTCTATGCTTATTAAATAACCCTGTTCTTACATCTTTAATCATTCTCCTAGTTGTAAAAATAAGGATTGTATCTCTAAAAATTATATAATAATAATAAATTATAAAAATTAACAATAACAATATAGAAACACAAAAAAATATTATTCAAAAAATATAAAAGATAATTCCTGAGATAATCATACTAAAAATTAATAATGATACAAGAATATATAATTTTTGAAATATAAAATTGATAATATTTTCCTTTACATAAAATAATACCTTTTCATCAGAATATTGTCATTTAAATCAGTGTAGTGCCTCTCTAACCATATTTTAATTTATGAATATAAAATTTTTTTTATTATATTTAATATAATAAAAACCGCAATAAAAAAAGCATAATTTTTATGCTTTTTCTAGTTGTATGGAATAATTATTTATTATTTTTTGTAATAGTTAAAGTTGCATGTTTTCATTTAATAAGTTTATTTGTAATTCATCAATTATTAATTAATTCTTTCAATAATGGAACAGCTTTTTCTATAGGGTAATTAACAGTTTCTCAGTGAGCTATAACAGTTAATTGTCAATTATCTAATTTTATGCTTTCAAATACATCTCAGGCTAAGCTTAATAATCAAGTACCAATTATAGATATAGAATATGAATCATCACCAATTTTTATATTATTATTTTCTATAGAAATATTTTTTAATTCTCAATTTATTTTAACTTTTCATCTCAATAAATTTTTTTTAAAAGAGTATTTTAGTTGTTTTTCTAATTTTAGAACTTCTTTTGTAGTTCAAGAATCTTTAGCTTTTTCAATTTGGGCTTCTACTCTTTTATTATTGTTTTCTATTTCTTCTTCTTTTTGTTTAGCTATTTCAGGAAGTTTATTAAGATTTTTTATTAAGTCTGTTATATCTAAATTTTCTAGTTTTTTTCAATTTAACTCTTCTAAAAATAATTTTCTTATTTTTTCAATTTTTGTATTAATTTTATTATTTCAGTCTTTAGGTAATCAAGTTAAAAATTCTTTCCAAAATTCTGATTTTTCTTCTCAATATTTAATCCATTTAGAGTCTAAATATTCATAAAAAGGTTTTAGTTTTTCTGAATTTAGTTTTTCTTTATTTTTATAATTTTTATTTTTTTCAATTTTATCAAGTGGAGATTTATCTTTATTATCTATAAACTTTTGTAAATTAGAAATGGATTTATCTTTTTCACTATTTCAATTAGTTTCAAGTCATCATAAAAACATTGATATAATCATTCATAAAATAGGGAATTCTCCTTTTAGGTATTTCATCAATTCTTTTAAAGTATCTCACATTCATAATTTATCAGCAGCTTTTTTTATATCTTTTCACATTTTTGAGAATTTATCAAATTTTTTTGATGTTTCATCAAGATTGTCTTTAATAGATTTAAAAATGTCTCAAGTTGGTTTATCTATATCTATAGAATCAAATGTTTTTGCCAAATTACTAAAATCTTTTTGATTTTTTTCAGATTTAATTTCTTCAATTTTTTTATCTAAGTCTTCTTGTAATCAGTTTATTTGCATTTGCCTGAATATAGATTCAAAATTTTCTTTTTTTGTTTTATCACCACTTTTAGTAAAAGCTTTTAATTTTTCTTTTAAATTTACTTTAATTCATTCAATTATATCTAAATTAACATTATCAACTTTCTCTAACATATAGTTAATTAACACAGTTTTTATATTATCTTTTTCAATTTTATTAAAATTATGTCATAATTTTCAGTTAATATAAAAAGACATTCAAAAAATAACTTCTTTTAAAGTTTTATTTAATTCTGGATTTTCTGTTAATTTTTCAAAAGAGGTTTTAGTTTCTTTTTTTATATTAATAGTATTTTCTTGAGTATTTTTTACTATTTTTTTTCATTTTGGACTTTTAGAAATTGAAGTTCATTTTGTTGGACATATTATATTATTTTGTATATTAGTTGAATTATTTTCTTTATTATACATAGTTGAATTATTTTCTGGTGATTTTGCTCACATAATTTTTTTATTAAAATTTATTATAATAAAATTATATCATATTTATTTTGAAATAACAAAAAAAGAAGTTTTTTAAACTTCTCATATCATCATTAATTTATAAATTAGACAATTTTTATTTTTAAAATCTCAAATTAATAAATTTCTAGCATTTCTAGTGTCTATAAAAGAAATTTGTCAAAAATGCCTTTTACTTCATAGTACTTCTGTTTCTATAATTTTTTCAAAAATTTCCAAAAATGTTACATCTTTTAATAAACTATTTTCTATAAAAATATATTCTTTAAGAAATTTTTTAAATAAAGATACATAGTGATTTAATTTTTTTTCTTGTTTTATCGTTTGAAGTAAGTGGTATAATCTTCAGGCACTTAAACTATAATTATTTAAAATCACAGATTTTAATGCTTTTCCTAGACTATCATCTTCAACTTCTCTAGGGAGTTTATTTTTATCTATAAATTTTCTGAAATCTGCAATAATATAAGTTTCAATAATTATATCAAGTGCTTTATGATATGAACTAATTACTGAAAAACCATCAAAACTTGGATTGTTTCTAAAATTGAAATAATTTATTTCAGCAGAAACTATATTTCTAATAATTTTTGTGGGGATATTTATAAGCATTAATTCACCAAAAAAATCTTGAATTTTATCATTAACAATATCTTCAATATTATTATTTAAAAAACAAGTTTTTTCTTTAAGTGTGGAACTAGTAATTTTAATTTTAGAAATATTTTTTTTATCTTCAGAAATTTCTTTCTTCATCCAATTTTGAGCAATTTCTAATTTATGTTTTAATAATTCATTTTCTTTTTGTAATGTTTTTATATTTGTCATAAAAATATTTTATCATAAAAAGAAAAAAATAGCTAAATTATTTAACTATTTTTATATACTTTTTTCATATAAAACATTTGGGCAAAAATCTGCTCAAGTTTCCCATACAACAGTTCAATCTTGAACTTTAAATAAATCAAAAGTTTTATCATTTTTAAGTGGTCAAAAAATAAAACTTTTTCATCAAACATAACTTTCAGCATCAAAAATTTTTTTTTCTCAATTTCAGAATTCTAAATTTAATTTATAAGTACCTTTTATTCTTTTTGCTTTTATTACTTTATGTATCATAATTTTATTTTATATATGGTAAAATAGGCTTTAAAGGTTTTTCTTCTAATCATAATTTCCAATTTTCTAATAATTCATTTTCATATAATTCAGCCCAAGATAAAACTAATTTTTCTACTTTTTTAGGTAATTGTCATTCTAATACTTTTGCATTTTTTATTGAAATAAATGCTTCATATTCATTATATTTAACATGAAAATGAGGTGGATTATGGTCTCAATAGTACATATTGATTTTTATTCAAAAAAAATTACTAATTCTAGGATTCATATTTTTAAATTTTACAAAAATATATTTTATATATTATATTTTAAAAAAATAAAAATTCAATATTTATTTCTAAAATCATTTTAAAATTTTTAGTACTATCTCTTGAATAAGATCTCTTTAATAAATTAAAACTATTTTTATTAAATAAGTTATTTAATTTAACTAAAGTGAAATATTCTTTGAATAAAAATTTTTTAAACACTTCAAATTCTATATTCGATTTCTTTACTTACAAATTCTTTGTCTCTACCATATTTTAGTCTTGAAAGTTCCACAAATGCTTTTGCAATGTTGGCGTCTCATTTTTCTAAATAGGCATTTAATGGTATGAAAGAGAAGGGAATTGTTGGTTGATTATCAACTGAAACTTTAATTACTCATTTGAATTTGTCCATATTTACCAAATCTTGATCTGAAAAAGTTGGAGCAAAATATTTACTCATAAATTCTCAATCTTCTGGTCATATTTTATAACTCATAACAGATCATACATTACCAAAAATGGCTTTTTTAAGATCTAAACTTGATTTTGTAAGGGCATCACTTTGTTCTAGTTGTCCTAAATATTGATGAGCAATATTTAATGATAGTCTATATTTTCTGGCTTCAGATAAAATTGATTCAATTGAATCAGTTACATAATTTTGGAATTCATCGATATATAAATAACATTCCTTTCTTTCTTCTTTTGGAATATTATCTCTTCTCATAGCAGCCATTTGAATTCTTGAAACTAGCATCATTCAAAGTAATTTTGAATTTAAATCTCAAAGCCTTCATTTAGATAAATTTACTAATAAGATTTTTTTATTTTGCATAATATCCATTACATCAAAACTAGATTTAGTTTGACCAATGATATTTCTCATCATTTTATTTGTAATAAATTGTCAAAACTTAGCTGCAAAATAAGGAATAATTTCTGCTTTTTCTTTTGCTCACATTGAGTTATATGTTTTTTCCCACCAGTTTTTTACAATAGGATTTTTAACATGTCTAATATGATCTTTTTGAAAATCAATATCTGTAAAAAGTCTAACTACATCAGTAATTGCTCAACCTCCTGGATAATCCATCAAAGTTAGAACAGCATTTCTAAAATAATCTTGTATTCTTGGACCAAAGATTTCATTACCAAATAGTTTTATCATTATATTTAAAGCATCCATAGCTACAAGCTCTTTTTCTTCATCAGTATGTGCTTCTAACATATTTAATCACATTGGTCTATCTAAATCAGAAGGATCAAAATAGATAACATCATCAGCTCTTTCTCTAGGTATAAAAGGCATTACATCTCTTGCTAAATCTCCATGTGGATCAATAACAATTACTCATTCTCAATTTCTTAAATCTTGTCTAATCATTGATTGAAAAATACTAGATTTTCAGGTACCAGTTTGTCAAATTACATAGAAATGTCTAAATCTGTCTTCAAGTTTTAATCTAACTTCTTTTGAAACTCATCTATAAACATTATGTCATAATAATATTCATTCTTTAGGAAGATTAGTTGGAGCTTTCACAAGTTTAAAATTTTGCCATTTAATTTCAGGAACTTTATTATATTTTATATGTGGAAAATGAAAAATTGAAGCTAATTCTTCAGTATTAAAAATCATTTTTTTAAGATAAAATGGACTTCTAAAAAATCTCTTTTTATAATTATCTATCAAAAACTTTTCAATATGATGAAGTGTTCATTTTAGTTTATTAAAATCAGGATAATTAAATTGTACAAATGCAGACTTAATATTTTTGATTTCTGTTTCAACCATACTTTCATTATTTCCAGTCACAACAATTCTAATAATTGTTTCAAAACCAGTTTTATCTCATTTTTCATCAACTGTTTTGGCTCTCTCTTGACTAAGTGCTGAAGTATCATCTCATCATCTATAACTATTTTGTTTATCTTCTTCTGTTCAAGAATATATCATTGAAAAGAATTTTGCAATTAATTTCAGTGGATTTAAAGTAAAACCTTTGTCTTTACCACTCATAATTTTTGAACTCATATTAGCAGAGTGATGTTGCCAATTATCATTTATTGGTTTTAAAAGTACTTGAACTACTGCAGATTCATCTTCTTCCAATTTTGATAAGGCACCAGCAATATTATTTATAGGATCTGATTCTAATTTTTGATAAGTTTTTATAGGGTATAAAAATTTTCTAGTTGCATTTATATATGTTCATTCATAATATTTTTTATTTTTAAAAATGTCAATTTCAACTTCTTCTTCAACTAAAGCATCTGTGTAAAAACCATTTATTTGTTTTTCAATTAAATATTTATATTTTTTTGGAATAACAACATAAAAATATATTTCTCATTCGTGAGCTATATATTCACAAGAAATTATATCTTGTCATAAAAAATATTTTCTGATTTTACTTGAATGGATACTTTTTAGAGAAGAGAAAAGTTGTTCCATTAAACCTACCATTTCTTTAAAATCTTTAGTAGTCTCTTTTTTTTCATCTAAATCACTTTCTTTTTTTGGCATTGAAACTTTCAAAAATACAAGATTTTTTGACCTTTTGTAATCTTGCATTATTCTAATCACTTTAATTATAGTAAAAATACTTCCTATAAAAAGTAATAAAGATATTATTAATTCTATCATTCTAAATTTAGTTTAAATATATTTTAGATATTATATCATTTTTTTATTAAATTTAAAAATTTTTTATATAAATAGGACTTGATTTATTTTCTATATATTGTATAAAAAAGATAAAAAATAAAAAATAATAAATTTCTCTTTTTTTTGTTTTTATATATAATAAATTTAACTAATTTTAAAATACAAAAAAATATGTCAAAGGTAATATTATTAGACAATATTAGGTCAATGCAAAATGTGGGTGCTATTTTTAGAAATGCTGATTGAGCTGGTTTTGAAAAATTGTTATTAACAGGTTATACTCCATATCCTCCTAGAAATGATATTGCAAAAACTGCACTATGATGAGAAAAATTTATTGATTGGGAATATTTTTCTAATGTTTGAGAAGTTTTAGAGAACTTAAAAAAAGATTGATATAAAATTTGGTCAGTAGAACTTTGCAAAGACTCTATAGATTATAGGGAATTATTCAAAATAAAAGAAGAAAAAATATGTCTAGTTATGTGAAATGAAGTAAAATGAGTTAGTAAAGAAATACTTGATATTTCTGATAAAAAAGTTATTATTCCTATGAGATGACAAAAAGAAAGTTTGAATGTTTCTGTTGCTGCCGGAATAGTTATGTATGCAGTAAATTAATTACATTTTTAATAAAATTATCAAAATTATGCTAAAAAAAATATTAATTTTTCTTTTATTGTTATGTCTACAATCTTTTTGATGAAACTATGTTTTTGCCAAACAAATTCCAGTGGAAAAAGTTTTTAAAGATATAACAAAAAAATATAAATTTTATGATGAACTTCAGACTCTTTATGAAAGATGAATGATTTTTCCTGATGAAAATTGAAAGTTTAATCCAAATAAATTATTAAATAGAGATGAATTTGTGTGAATTTCTATGGAAATAGCATGTAAAAGATGTATAAGTCCTAATACAGAATTGTCATTATTAAAAAAAAATTACAATAATAATATTTTCTATGATGTAAATAAAAAGAATAAATATTTTTATTGTATAGCTGAAAGTAATGATCTATGATATGTAAAATGATATGACAAAGGTTATCAATGTGAATGAAAAACATCAATGGAATGAAAAAGACCTTTTTGTATTGATAATAAAATAAGACTAGATGAAGCACTAGCTGTGATTTTAAGAAATTCTTGAATTTTTACTATTAAAGATAATAAAAAAGTTTTATGGAAAATCAGATCTTGAGAAATAAATAAAAAATTATCAAATGATGTTAGTCCAAAAAATAGTTTTGGTGAAATTTATACTTTTTATGGATATTTACAAAAAGCACTAAAATTTGAATTAAAAGAAGTAGATAAAAATTGAAATGAAAAAATATATAAATTATTAGAAGTTAAAAACGGTATAATTAATCCCAAAAAAGCTATTTCCAAAGAAGACTTTTTGATTATTGCATATATTGCTCTGAAATCAAATTCTTGTATCAAAGATAGAGAAAATGAATTAGCATTACAAATTGAAGTTTTAAATAAAGATTGTATTAAAGGAAAAGAATGTAATAACAAAAGAACTGACCAAAAAGAAAAAACTTTTGATATTAATTCAATAATATGAGGAGTTTGTGAAAAATGAATAGAAACTAGAAATTATAGATGGAATTTTTATAATTTTAATTCTTGAAAAGAAATTAACAAAAGATGAAAATATATAGATAATTACACTTTTTTAGATTCTTGAAAATGGAGAATTAATTTAAGTGTGGTTGATAACTGTTGAAAAAAAGCAAATGTGTATTCTACCATTTTTATAAAAGATAATGAAAATATATGATTAAATGTACAAATTGAAGCTGATCCAATTGTATGAAATTATGATTTAAATGTACATTTAAATTGAATAGTAAAATGAGTTGGTCCATATAAATATAGATGGGATTTCTGAGATTGAATGACTTGAGTCTGAAAAAGACCAACACATCTTTATACAGATATATGATTTTTTGGAGTTGTATTAATTGTAACAGATAAAAATTGAATTATCTGAAAAGCAACAACTTTAATTAAAGTTTTAGATTTTAATTCTTGTGAAATTGATACAGATTGAGATTGAGTAATGGATTGTGATGATATACTACCAAAAATTAAATGAAAAATAATTAATAAATGAGCTCCAATTTTGAATAAGATTTGTGGTACAAATTGTCATTGTCAAAAATGATATGAATGTTCTATAAAAGATACTAATGTTTGTAGTAAGGAATGAATTTGTATACCTAAAAAAGTTAATTTGAATAGTTGTTTACAGAATTGATATACTGATTTTGTTCTATGAAATTCTGTTTGTCAAAGCTGTCCTTGTGAGTTTTCACTTGATTTTATGAAACCTATAAGAAAATGTGATTTAATCTTTCCAGCAATTACTTCACCAAATTCAAAAAAAATATATTGAAAATGAACGATTTATAAAATTAAATAGTTTGTTTCTAGCTTATATATCTTTTTAAAAAAAGAGTAAAAAAAATTGAATAAAAATGAAAATATCTATTTTTGCATCAATCTGATCACAAAATTTGGGAGATGAATTAATTTTAAAAAATGAAATTAAAATATTAAAATTAAAATATTCTAAAATAAAAAATATTTCTGAAAAAGAAATATTTTTTACAGTTTTTACTTATGATATAAAAGATAATTTTTATATTAAAAATAATATAAAATATATAGAATATTTTCCAATAGATATAAAAAAAATTAAAAATATTTTCAGAAATATTTTTAATTTTTATTTATTTATAAAAACAGTAATTAGTTCAGATTTAATAATAATTTGATGATGAGGAATTATCTATGACAATGAAAATCAATCTGTTTCAAATCCATTAAAGCAACTATTATTTAGAAGTACAATTTTTAAAATATTTAGAAAAAAAGTGGAATTTTTTAGAATTTGAATAAATATAAAAAATAAAAATAATTTTAAAATTATAAAAAGAATTTTCTCTATTGCTAATAAAATAACAGTTAGAGATGAATATAGTTTTAATTTATTAAAAAAATTAAAATTTAAAAATATAGAATTATTAAAAGACCCTGTTTTTTCTGATAAAATAAATAAAATAAATAAAATAAATAAAATAAATAAAATAAAATATTTAATAAATAATATACAAATTAATAATTTAAATTTATTAAATATAAAAAATATTATTAAAAAAAATAAAATAAATATTTCTTGAAAAACTATCTGAATATCACTTAGAAATTTTGAAATAACAAATTATAAAATAAATATTTTAGAAATAATAAAATATTTATTAGAAAAAAATAATAAAATAATTTTGATTCCTCATTCTTTTCATAAGACAGACGAAAAAGCCAATGATTATATATTTTTAAATAATTTAAAAAATAAAATTAAATCTAAAAAAATAAGTATTTGTAAAAATATGCAAGAATCATATATTATTTATACAGAAAAAAAAATAGATTTAAATCTTGCTTCAAGATTACATTCTATTATTTTATCACAAGTTTATGAAATAAATTTTATCTGAATAAGTTATTCTACCAAAACTGATGAGATATTAAAAACCCTAAAATAATTATTTTAGGGTTTTTAATTTTAATCTTTTTTCCAATCAAGATTTAGATATTGTACTCAATAATGTTTGAAAATTTTTCTAGAACCTCATAATAAAATATCATGATTTTCCAAATTTAATTTTTTGATCCAAAAGTTAATATTATCTCTTGAAGTTTCTTCAATCTCCAAAAAAGTTGGTATCTCTTCATAAGTATCAATATCAAATTCTGCACCAGCTATAGCATAACTTTTTCTATGTTTTTTCTTTTCTCTAGTTTTTGACATTCAATATTTTTCCAGAACTTTTGCAAAACTTTCAACATTAGTGATTTTTGTTTCGTGTTCATCTTTAATTACAGCTCATTCCTCAGCTCACATTTCTTTTCTTTTTCTTTTTATGGTATATATATGCTCCTCTCATTTTGTTCTAATTCTAAAAATCCTATCATTTTGTTCCATTTTTAAATCTTTCCCATCAGGAAAATCATAATACACATCGTGGATTATTCATTCAAAAGTCTTTTTTGCACCCAGTTTTTCCAAATCTTCACAAAGTTTTTTCTCATCAACTTCCAAAATTTTAATTTCTTTTTCCAACATTATATTTTTAGATTATTATTAAATTTAAAATTATTATAATAAAAAGATTATTATTTTTCAAAAAATATTATTTTAAAAATTATTATAATAATCTATTTATTTTTTCAAAATTATTTTTTCAAAATTATTATTTTAGATTATTTTTCAAAATTATTTTCTCAAGTTTATTTAATCTATCTTCTTGTAATTTTAACTTTTCTTTTAAAATTTTAATTTCTTTTTCTTGAGAAATATATTTTTCAAATATATTATCAATTTTATCAGCCATAGTTTTAACTGCCTCAATTAAAGGAGCAACCAAATTTGCATAAGAAACAGATTTTAAACCAGTATTTTCATCAGTATTCA
>JAUTWP010133267.1:0-22139 GCA_033042655.1 Cyathermia naticoides
TTTTTACAACACATGTTTGAGAAATATGATCGTATCCATAACACATGTCATGAATATAATCCTTAGTTCTTATATGCCTTTACCAAAATAATGATAACGTGTAAATATGATATAATAACGTGCTACATACGATACATCTGTACAGTAATTAGTAGTTTCTTATCGCATGACTGTTTATGTATAGTATAACAAGTGTTCTCGAGAAACAGGTATGCTTTTCACATAATTATTAGTATACCGTATATCAGTTTTCAAATTGCTTACTGATCTGCCAGCAGTCGACGTCTTGCAGGTGGTGCAATCGCCGTGCCTTCCCTCTCCTCAGTACACCACAGCTTTGTAGTTGCCGTCGGATAATCGGCGTGAATGATGGCATTGATGTTGGCCAAGAATTCATCCTTTTTCTGCAAGAAATCCGCCTTGCTGATTTTCATTCTGAATCGGGAGACGACCTTGTTGGGATCAAACGTGTCAATCCTGAGAGCGGAAAATGAGGAAGATGTCATCACCGGGCTACCATTGTCTCTGACACCCACCTCCAGTATGTACTTGAATTCAACAGAAGCAGTTGTCTGTAGAGTCAGTACTCCTGCACAGTAACACAGTATATAAATCATAAGATAATCGTCATTTCAGGATAAGAAATTCAAAATTTAAAAATGTTTTACCCATGATATAACATTATAGCAGTGCTGAGTCGTGTCTAAAATAGTCTTAATGTATCTAATGTACTTTTAAACTATTTATTTTCTATTATTAAATAAGCTTATTTTCGTGTAATTTCTTTTATATAGATATATTTTATAGTACGTTCACTACATTTCCAAACAAAATAACACACACATACACGCACACACATACACAGAGATAAAAACATGCATACGTCCACACAGAGAGAGACAGAGAGAGAGATAGAGAAAGAGAGAGAAAGACACCCACACACAGTTAATGGAATGCGAGTTAGTTCCGTTTATTGGGTGCTCTGTCAGTATATGGTGGGGGATACTTAGCCCTGGAACTTAGCCCTGAAAATTATATATTCATTCCTGAATACATATTGGAAAAACATGCTATAAATACCTGTAGTGCCATCCACAGAAAACAAATAATCATAGTTGCTCTGGACCAGGAAGAAGGACACTTCCCCATTTACACCCGAGTCGGCGTCTGTTGCGGACACTGTCGTGACCACATTAGAACAGGAACCTGTGTAGGCGACTTCTGCATTATAGAATGCATTTGTCAGTACTGGTGCATTGTCGTTTTCATCTAGAACTGTTATGCTACAAGTAGATGTTCCTGTTAGTGCAGGTGTTCCACCATCGACAGCAACGACTGTGAACTGAAATGTCTGATCAGTCTCACGGTCTATATTAGCCAGAACAGACAGGATCCCCGTGGATGAATTAATTGTTAAAAACGTATTAGCTTTGACACCTTCAGCTGTTGAGTTGTCTATAGAGAGAGTCACTACTCCATTAGACCCGATGTCCTTATCCGTAACAACAAAGGTAGCAATGCTTGTTCCTATAGCTGAATTCTCCGTAATGGACGCAGAGTATAAGGTGCTGTCAAATATAGGCGGGTTGTCATTAAAATCTGTTATTGTAATGGTCACGTTCACATTGGCTGTCCGATAAGGCGAACCGCCATCTTGAACTCTGCACCACACAATATACGTTTCTGTTGTTTCTCTATCAAGAGTGCTTGCTGTTGAGATCTCACCATTGCTGTTATCGACGGTAAAGTGTGTAGAGTCACCAATCCAGAACATTACCAGTTGATATGTCAGTGCAGAATTGGTCCCCGTATCTGCATCAGTTGCAACCACAGTACCAACAGATGTTCCTACTGAAGCAGTTTCTGTTATATTAAAACTATATGAAGTAGAGCCAAATACTGGATCATTGTCATTGACATCATCCACTGTTACCGTGGCTGTAATGGTAACGACTCTAGGTGTAGCGCCATTATCAGTGACACTGATGACCAGATTGTACGACGAGGTTCTTTCTCTATCAAGACTGTTGACAATATCAATTATTCCTGTCTGAGATTCAATTCGGAAGTCGTTGTCCGTGTTTCCAGTGGTAATGCTAAACGTTAGCTGACTGTTTACTCCATCATCAGCATCGGTGGCATTAATGGTGAATACTATTGTTCCTGTAGCAACGTCTTCAGATAATGACTTTGTGTACGTGCCGTGGATAACTGGGTCATTGTCATTAACATCAAGCATCGTCACCGTAACATACGCCGTAGCTGTCAATGCCGTCGTTCCTTGGTCAGCAGCTCGCACTGTCAGGTAGTGACTGAAATAATTAAAATATAAAATCAAGAAATATATATATATATACTAAGTATATACACAATGTATATAGAATACGTAATGGCTGCTCACATTGACATGCATGTTAATACATTACATTAAACTATGATTTAGAACTGGACTGTGCATACATTTTAATATACAAACGTAAGTTTACAAAGCTCCACACCATTAACATGAAACAAAACTGTTATCAGATACAATACAGTGCATATTATAAGTTAGATCAGTAATACCACTGATTAGTGAATCACTGTTAATTGAGTAATACATGTACTACCAAATGTTCGTTAAAAATCAGCACAATAATTATATGCAGGCAAAACATATTAAATTATCGGATATCATCAGTAGTTGTAACAACTTTGAAAATACAAGAATGCTTTATTTTGCTTTAAACAAAAACACAATTACAATTATAAGAGAAATAACTACGCAATGCAAAATCAAGAGGGTCTGCATCCATGATTCACTTACGTTGGAATTGTTTCTCTATCCAATACCGCCTTTGTGTCTATCTGTCCACTGGTCGAGTCTGTTTCAAAGTAGGTGTCTGTCAAGGTATAAACGATGACGTTGTTGCCATTGGCTGACGAATCTGCATCGACTGCATTCATCGTGGTTACAGAAGTTCCGACATTGGATGTTTCATCAATGGAAACAGTGAAATTTGCTGGTATAAAAATGGGTGTGTTGTCATTGAGATCATTGATCATGATATTGAGAAGGCACAATGATGATAATGCCGGAGTTCCTCCATCAATAGCCTGAATAACAAGAAAATACTGATCCTTTACCTCACGGTCAATACTGGATGTTGCCTTTGTAGTGATCTCTCCTGTTGAACCATCAATGTCGAATGTCGTCATTCCATCACCTGATGTTATTGAATAAGTCACCTGTCCATTGGTACTAGAGTCATGGTCATTGGCAGTAACCGTTGTGACTGAGGTGGAACCTGCTACATTCTCATCAAGCTGAGCATTGTATGTGTTAGAGGTAAATATTGGAGTATGGTCATTCACGTCAAGCAGATCGACTGTCAACACCATTGTACTACTTAGTCCACCACCATCTTCAGCTTTTATTGTTAGAGAATACGACTGAGGAGGCGTATCATAGTCTAGTATGCCGAACAGGTATACTTCTCCAGAGTTACTGTTGATGTAGAACAAATTGTCATCATTACCACCTGTGAAGGTATACGTTAATACTCCATCAGTTCCATTATCACCATCAGTGGCAGTGGCATTGTACAAGTTGGCTCCAGCTGGTGTGGTTTCATTGATACTGAGTGTCTTCGTTGCATCAGGTAGGACAGGTGTGTACTCGTTCACTGATAGAATATTGATATTTATTATTGCTGTACTTGAAAGTGGTGTGGCTACTTGATCTGCTACCTTAATGACTAGAGAGTAAGATGTTATGGCTTCATAATCCAAAGATTTTCCAGAAGCAATCAATAACTCATCTGACACAAATTCGAATTCAGAATTAGTGTTGCCTGATAAAATAGAATACACCGGCGATCCGTTTGTTCCAATATCGTCATCATTAGATGTTACTTTGAGTATGGTTGTCCCACTAATGGCAGACTCAAGGACATTTCTTGTGTATGATGAAGGTGTAAATGCTGGTATGTTATCGTTTACGTCATCAATGGTAAGGGCAACTGTAGTAGAACTTGATTTAGCATCTACTGCACCAGGTACTGAATCAGTAGCAGTCACGGTTAATGTGTAAGTATCCACAGCTTCTCTGTCAAGACCTTTTGCGACATAAATATTCCCCGAAGTGGCATCAATTGAAAACTGTCCAAGACCGTCACCATTTACAATAGCATATCTTATAGTTCCTTGTTGATTACCTTGGTCTGTATCAGTTGCTGTAACCGTTGTAACTAGATCATTTACGTTAACACTCTCAAGTAATGTTTGTGTATATGATGCTGGTGAAAATGCAGGAGTAGCTTCATTTACAGGGTCAACAATAACACTGATTATTGCAGTAGCTGTTTTGGCTGGTGTAGCCTGATCACTGATTTCAATATTCAAAGTGTATTGTGTTGTTGTTTCGTAATCTAAAGCTGTAGTAATAGTAACTACCCCAGAAGCTGCATCAATACCGAACTTTCCTTCATCGTTTCCTCCCGTGAAGCTGTAAGCTACTGCTGGGGTTGATGTGTCCACATCACTGCACAATACGGTAGCAATTGTAGTTCCAACAGCTGCGTCTTCTGATAGCGTTTTGTAGTAGTTGGACGGATTGCAGACTGGATTATTATCATTGATGTCTGTTATAGTAACTGTTAACACCGTCTGTGCTGAACGCGACCCTGCTCCACTTCCATCAGATGCATCTACAGTTAGTGTATACACATCAGTAGTTTCTCTATCTAGGCTCCCCTTTACCTGAACAATACCAGTATTTGGGTCAATCTGGAAAGCATCAGCAGTATTTCCAGCTGAAATATTAAATAGAAAGGAAGTGTCTGTAATGTCAGTATCTGTCACAGTGATAGTCTTTACTGTGAAGCCAATAGCTGTATCCTCGGGAATGGAAGCACTAAAAGGGCCAGCTGGAGAGAAAGTTGGATCGAACTCATTTACATCTGTAATTGAAATCTCAACTGTGACGGATACTGCGTTAACACCATCAGATGCCTGGACAGTTAGAGAATAACTAGATTTTGTTTCAGCGTCAAGAGCATCATTTACCGTGAGTATCCCAGTAGAGGAGTCAATAGCAAACTCTGTAGCCGTCAATCCATTTGTAATGGAATATTGGATAGCCTCTCCGTCAGCATCTGTGCAAGCTACTGTCACCAATGCCGTTGAAACTGCTGCATCTTCAGCTGCTGAACCAGTGTACACGGCAGATGGACATGATGGTGTGTTATCATTGACATTCGTTACTGAAATGCTCACAGTCGTTGTCCCAGTCAGTGCTGCTGTTCCTTTATCTGTAGCTGTTACTATCAATGTATAGAGAGAATGGTTTTCATAATCCAGTGTTGACTTCACTGTGATATGTCCAGTGGTTGAATCCAACTGGAAGTGACCCAGATCGTTTCCAGAAGTAATAGTGTATGACACCTCTCCTGAAACAAATAACATAAACATATGTACACACGTATTGCAATAACAATTATATATATGATAACATTTATAGATGAATTCGATGTCATGTCATGGTGTTTAACCTTTACATTCAGAGACAGGTTGAATTCGATTAACTTGAATCAAAATATTTCTGTCAATGCTATGAAAGCCAAACACTTAATCCAATCTGCCTATAACAACCACTCAAGGTATAAACTAAAATGAATATTAAATACTAAAATTAATATTAAGTACAATGTGTTTTATACACAGGTTAAACACAAACAATATATTATGGGGTAAATGGCTATAGATAGACGTGATTTTCAAACACCTAACATTAGGTGACTTGTAGCAGGTATCATATGCAAAAATCTGCGCATATGTATATTTACGTTATGAGTAACAATAACTGTCGATTTGATAATGTCTTACCATTGACTCCTATGTCGTTATCAGTAGCAGCAACGGTGACAACAGTTGATCCAACTGCAGAATTTTCAGCTACACTGGGTGAATAAGGATTGCTACCAAACACTGGAGTTTGATCATTCACATCTGGAAAAGGAAAATAAACCCATCAATGGAATAAAGAACAGTGATTACAATTCTTAATACTGAACTCCTAAGTAACTCCTTTATGATATGAAACAGCTCTGATTATAGTCAAAGTCTCAAAGAACTGTACGTTAAAACATCAGTTGTAAAATAAAGAAAACAGAAAATAGAAAGAAAAAAGAAAAGATAATCACATAGGTGTCCATATGATCTAAATCATGTTTATTTAAACGTTTTATGAGGTTACTCAAACGTGACATTTTTATTTTAAAATAAATTAAAATCATCATCTATACTCACCATTTAAACCAACAAACATCTGAACAGTAATGGACAATGGCGTAGTTCCTTTGTCACTGACAGATATATTCAGCAAGTATGAAGGAGTTGTCTCTCTGTCGAACGAAGCACCGGCAGCAACAGTTATCTCCCCTGTGTTGACGTCGATGTCAAACAAGCCGCCAGCATCACCACCCGTTTTGGTGAAGGCTAAAGCATTGTTTTGACTAGCCGGATCTAAATCACCGTCAGAACATGTTGGCTGTCCTACTGTAGAGGATGGAGTGGCTGCCTCTGAGATCGTCGTCGTATAGTACGTCTGAGTGCAGGAGGGCGTCACATCATTAACATCCGAAATTTCAACAATGAGAGTATACACGCCAGTTTTAGCACTGGGATTTGTCCCTCCATCTATAGCGTGTATCGTTAAAGTAAAGGATTGAGTGCTTTCTCTATCTAGAGGTCCACTCACTGTAACTATTCCTGTAGATGGAGCAACAGCGAATTTTCCGTTATCTCCTGATATCATGACATAATTAATAACTCCATCTGGGCCATTGTCAGCATCTGTAGCAGCTAAATCGATGATGGTAGTTCCAATTGCAGAATCTTCAGCGAATGACACTGTACTAGAACTTGGAGTAAATTGAGGTGTAGCCTCATTAACAGGGCCAGTCGTGATCATCACTGTGGCATTGCCTATTAGTCCCCCTCCGTCTGTTGCCCGGATAACCAGTTCGAATGCGGTGTTAACTTCATAGTTAAGCCCGGCGTTGTCGTTTATAATAAAGTCTCCAACTGTGGGGTCGACTCGGAACACATCATCAGTGTTCCCACTGAATATTGAATAGGTTATATCTCCATTTGTACCACCATCCCCATCCGAAGCAGTGACCTTCAGTAATGATGTTCCTGTGAAAAGTAATAAGGATTGATATAAACTCAATTCCTAAACCAGCAAAATATGTTCTGCTATTCCAGCATTTATGACATTAAAATTAAACACTACTTAAGATGTCTTTATTAGTACAATGTATTTACCATCCTGGTATATTTTAATTGCATAAACGAAATGGTAATTAAAATGTTAATCTATTTACAAATATTTAAAAATAGTTTTTTTCTCCATATTTTCATAATCAAATTTCATCTCAAAATAACGAAAATTCGACATTTGTTTTATTTGTCACCATGAAAGCACATTCCTACTAAAAACAAACAAGTCGGTTATGTTGAGTGATAATACTGTCATACACGCTGATATTTGAACATGACATTGAAAAATATTTTATTGATGACTGAAGTTACACAGAAGGTAAATAATGATTAGTTAGGCAAACGTATTTAAAACTATAACGATTTCAGTAAAACATTTTTTTAATGAACATTAAAATGCATTTGTATATATCGTTTTTTACTCCATTATTTTTTAAGTATAGACTTACCAGTGGCAGTGTTTTCATCAACTGTCATGGAATACACAGCCGGACTGAACACAGGTGTATTGTCATTAACATCACTGATAGTGACATCCAGCGAGGCGCACGCAGACTTCACAGTACCGACTGTATTCGAATCAGTGGCACATACGTTTACTGACACACTGGGTAGTGACTCACGATCTTGCTGCACTTTGAGGATCACAACACCGGTAGCCGAATCAATGGTAAACACAGATGTGTCCGACAAGCTGTATGTCAAAGTATCAGACCCATCCCCATCAGTTGCAGCTATTGTAAGTATTGATGTTCCAACAGGATCACTCTCTGGTAAACTATATACGAATGGAGAACCTGTAAGAACTGGTGTAAATTCGTTCACGTCCGTTACAGCAAGATTGACAGTAACCGATGATGACAGTTTTATTGCTCCGTCGTCGACAACTGATATGATAATTGCATGTGAAACCGCAGTTTCATAGTCCAAGTTTGTGCTGACCGAAAGAACTACCGCAGAACTTATTGCAAACGGGCCAGCTCCTGCTGCGCCATTTACACTGATGATAGTGTATGTTAAATCAGAGTTGGGACTAGCATCGGCGTCAGAACAAGCAAGAGTTGCGATATCTCCTGTGAAATCCTCCTGCTTGGTTAGAGACATGACATCGGGGGAGCAAGATGGGGTATTATCATTGTAATCCGTAACAGTGATGCTAACTGTTGCTGTAGCACTTTTTTGTGGAGTTGTACCACGATCAGATGCAACAACTTCTAAAGTATAAGCCTGACCAGTCTCATAATCCAAACTTGCTTTCAGAGAAATCCATCCATCCGCTGACAGGGAAAACAAACTATGTGAAGCCATTGCGAGATCAATGACGCCATCGTCACCTCCGTCGTTGTCTGACGCCACCACCTGCACCAACTGACTGTTGATGGCTGTGTTCTCAGCTCTAGAGATGGTGTAGGTAGTCTGGGTGAAGACCGGATCAAACTCGTTCACGTTTGTGACAGCTACAGAGACTATTGTTGTTGAAAATTTCGACTGCCCATCCGAGGCTTTGACAGTTAAACTGTAAGAGTTAGTTGTTTCATAGTCAAGCTGGTTTGCTGTCGTTATCTGTCCATTGCTCGCATCGATCGTAAAATCATTATTTGTGTTACCTCCTAAAAAGAGAGTATAGTTTTGAATATGGCATTCAAGTTAAAAACATACGTAGGTAAAACTGAAAAATATCGTCTCATAAGTGACGTAAAACACGTAAATATAGTTATGAAAGAAATATTTCTCAATAACAAAAATGCATATTATCTATTATGTGACGTAAAACACGTATATATGCAGTTATGAAAGAATAAGAAAAATGCATGCAAATGCCTCTATGCAAATCATGATCTTGGAACTGTTTAAAACATATCCAACATAATGGAACCTCTAAACATACCAATTATCGAGTATGTGATCACTCCATTTCCTGATGTTGCGGGATCATCTAAATCAGTAGCAGCAACTGTAGCAACGACGTTGGCTCCTGCAGCATCAGCTTCCGAAACATCTGTTCCTCTAAACAATAGACAAATTATGTAAACTGTAATAACTTACAAATGTTTTGAATATACACTAATTCATTTTTTAATGTTTACCTGTCATTTTATATTACGTTTGTAAAACATAAATGTAATGGTGAATATTATTCTTATCCTCGTGGTATTTGTCACACGTCCTAATACATATGTCACACTTTACTATTGATATAAAATATGTTTGGAAATGTTTATAATAATATCACAGAATGCTAAACATGCATACTCTATCAGTTTTTGTTAATATCTGCCAAATTATAATGCTAACCAATATGTTTGCATATGGAATGAGTCACTTAATATAACAACATAACGTACGTGTAGCTAGCAGAGCCAAACACTGGAGTGTTATCATTTTCATCCAGCACAGTCAGGGTAATGGTTGTAGAGACTGTATTGGTGCCATCACTTGCAGTAACAGTGAAGGACAGGGTAGATGCTGATTCCCGATCAAGAGCAGACGCTAAGATGACGTCACCACTTGCAGAATCAATGGTGACCTCAGGATACGTGCTGGTGAACGCATACGTAATTTGCCCATCAGAAGTGGCGGAAGAGTCGTCATCAGTGGCTACCACAGTGATAACCGTCGATCCAATGGCAAGAGATTCACTTTTAGAGACAGTGTAAGGGGCTGTTTAAATAAGACATAGGCTATGAGTCTTGAACACAGTGCACATGTAAATACACGTATTTCTGAAGCATTTGTCCTACTACAAACTATAACAGAAAACACACACATTCTAAGCACCAACTTATATGTAATATCTAATTTTTGTTGATTTAAGAAAACAAGGATGGATTGCATTTACGTTGGATTATTTTATACTTCTAGATTGTGATTGTAATTCGTTATAATTCATAAATAATTGATAAATAATTAGATAAATGTATTAAAGGTGTCGTATTCCAGTTGTATGCAATGTTCTTCCTTGGAAATGCACAAAAACCTGTTTGTTGGTAATCGAAAAGAAAAGTCTAAGTGGTGATAGAAATATGTTTAAAACAAAAGTTCTTTTTCCCCTTATGATCAGCATTACTGAACATCGGTTATTAAGTCAGTCTCAAATAACATAATCTGTAGTAAATGCCGTTAAGCAACTATAATAACTACATCAAACAACACGTCAAACCTTTGGAAAACTAAAACAGTTACGTAAATATTTACCTCCAGTAAATGCTGGGGAGAACTCATTAACATTTCCAACGTTGACGGTTCCTGTTATATCCAGGTTGTTAGTACCGTCAGATACCCGGATGATGACGTCATACTTAGTTGTTCCAGCATCGTAATCCAGTGCAGCAGACAACCTGAATATATTTCCCGCCAACTCGAACTTGGAAGAATCTCCACTAGTTAGCGTGTACGTCAGGGTACCAAATGCTGCCGTGTCTGCATCCGTACACGTCAGCGTTCTGATATCGTAGGGAGCCGCCTGACTTTCACTTATTGTGTCTACAAACGTTGTTACCGTGCATGAAGGAAAGTTATCGTTGACGTCGTCAACGGTAATGGTGAGAGTCGTGGTGGCGGAGTTGGCCCCACCTTGCTCAGTGGCTTGTATTACAAGATTATAGGTCGTATCGGCTTCCCTGTCTAGGATAGCAATGGTGGACACACGTCCTGTATTGGAGTCAATGCTAAATTGGTTTTTCGTGTCACCAGTTAAGATGGAATACACGATAATACCAACAGCGGTGTTACCATCCGGGTCACTAGCAACTACGTCAGAAACGGATGTTGAAATAGCGACGTTTTCCTGGAGGGTTTTTGAAAATGTTCCGCTGAACGTCGGTGGCCCGTCGTTAACATCGACGACGTGTACGTTCACTGTGAGGATGACTGACAGCTCTGGCGACCCACCGTCCTTCACGGTGATTGTCAGTGTATGAGAGGTGGACGTCACGTAATCCAAGTCACCTGTTTAAAATGTAGTTTCTTGTAAACAATATACAAATGTATATTTAACAATATATAATAACAGATCGTGCGGTATTAAATTTATATTAAAACAAAATAATAATACCCCCCACACACACATTTATTATTATTATTATTATTATATTTTTTTCTTTAGGCACTACTTTTTTCTTTTTTTTTCATCGTCATTTTTATAAGAAATAACATACTATTTATTATACAATAAACTGTAATGCTACGGTATTAAGCAGTTCATACTTGTAATTGTGACCACGTCTGCATCGACGCTGAAGAATGATCCAGGTGTTTGGACCATGGTGTAAGTCAGTGTTGCCCCTTCAGGGTCAGTGCAACCAAGAGCAGCAATAACGGTCGAGGGAAAGCTTGCTGAAACAGTGACGCAAAGTAAAGCATACATTTTTTTATTAATACAAACTATAAACGAAAAAGAAGTTATAATAAACTAGTGTGTTTTCCCTATCAGTGGATATATAATATATAATAACCAACTGATTTCAGTTAAACATGTTTTATCGCATTGAAAGTTAAATTTATTTTTTTAACGACGCCACTAGATCACATGGTTTTTTATCTTGACAACGGCTATTGGACGTCATTCATATGGCCATTTTGACACATTTCCTTTTAGAGGAAACCCGCTAGCATCGAGGCTGCTCTTTTCGATAGGATATGATGTTGTTTAACGTCTACGTTCAGAGCCAGTCTGTTAAACCAGACGCCTCTCCCAGGCACAGTTTATGGATTTATCCACCAACAGTGTCCAGGATAGGAAAAAAGGGTGTGGGGAGGGATCACGGTCACATTAACCGAACCAAGTGAGCTTCTGTTAGCCCAGATGAACTGAAGTGTGGGTGCAACTGCTTTTGGAATTCCACATGAGAATGGTTTTCAAATAATATAATGGGGGTGCAATTGTTTTCATGAGGGGAATTTGGGCACCATTTTTGACTTTTTGATAAGCAGCAAGGGATCTTTTATATGCACTTTCTTACAGACAGTAAAGCACATACCACCGTCTTTAATGCGTTCATTTATTTATGTGACCAACACTAAAACAACAGCTGTTTTAAACAGAACAAACAGACAAACACGGAGAACATGCTCTAAATGGATGAACATTAAACATATTCTACATACTATCATTACAGGTTTAATTCAACTTTTTTTATTGTCCGTGATGATAGACACTAAATTGTTTCCCAGCAGATCAAATTAAAAATATAGAGTAGCCTATAACTTATCAGACCAAAACAACCGGAAATCCGTACACATTAAAAAAAATCCAAGGTTTAGCACAGTGTTATTTTGCTTTAATTGTTTATTGAATTTTCAATTCAATTGACTGATTTCAGTTATTACATACATTTCAATGTTCATAATATACACGTGGACAGTAATTATAGAGTGCTACTAACCAATCTTATCATCAACGTCGACGTTCCAGATTGTCTGAGTGCACGTCGGTGCGAGGTCGTTGTAGTCGCCGACATTCACCGTCACTGTTCCTGTACCCTATAATTCGAACATGCATGAAACAAGCGAACTGTCTCGAGATGGGATTAGTTAATACAAGTATAGTTTGGTTTATTCACCGGTCCCCGTGGCCGAGTGGTTAAATTATCAGACTTAAGGCTGGGAGGTACTGTGATCGAATCTCAGTCGAGGCATGTGATTTTTAATTTCTGTATAAACCGGCATAATTTCAAAGTCCCGTCTAGCTTCATAATACTAGATGAAATCTATATATAGGGCCTACTGGTACACTGTCTAAATCAGCATTTGTCTAACCCGTACTTTTGTATAAACCGGCACTATTTCAAAGTCCCGTCTGGCTTCATAACACTAGATGAAATCTATATATAGGGCCTACTGGTACTCTGTCTAAATCAGCATTTGTCTAACCCGTACTTTTGTATAAACCGTCACGACTTCAAAGTCCCGTCTAGCTCTATAATACTGGCTGAAGTCCGTCTATACTGGTACTCTGTCTAAATCAACATTTGTCTAACCCGTATTTCTGTATACACCGGTATGATTTCACAGTCCCATCTAGCTCCATAACACTGGATGAAATCTGTGTATACCGGTACTCTGTCTAAACCAGCATAGTTCAATAATGCCAAGAGAATCTGGTTTACATAGGTTACATACCACCAATCCTCCTCCGTCAGTGGCAGTGACTGTGATGACGTGGTACTTGGAACCTGTAGGGAGTGTGTCGTAATCCAGAGCCTCAGACAGGTAGATCTGTCCACTTGAAGCATCTATACTGAACAACGAGGTGCTGCCTGGAGACACTGTACAAAATAAATCATTTTAATCGTTCAACTTTGTGGATAATTTTAACACAATACCATAATGATACAAAACCTCTGAATTATATGATTGAATGAAGTTTAAAGCACATGCAAATTTTCTAACGCACACGAATCACTGTAAAAAACAGAGATAATATCTGATCCAATGTACATGAGTAAGGTAAAACTAATGTTTGGCACATCCAGTCCTTAATTGAGTTTTTCCCAGTCCCAGTAAGTGTTACAACTACCAAAAGACCACAGTATGTATTATCCTGTCTGTGGAATGATGCATATAAACAATACCTTGCCACTAATGAAATAAATAGCCACTTTCACATAAAATGCAAGAATGTCGATATGTCTAACGTCGAATAGCCAAAGATAAAAATAATCAATGAGCTTTAAAAAGTTAACACATTATATCATAAGCACAACTATACAATTTACAAATAATTATGTTGCTTTGTTTAAAATGACAAAACCATTATTATAAAGTGATAATAATGTATTGCATCAGACATTATTTAAGTGATCAGTTACCTGGTGGGGAGCGGGATGTAGCTCTGTCAGTAGCATGCTCGCCTTTGAAGCGCTCGGTCATGAGATCGATCCTTCTCAGTGGAGCCATCTGCAGTTAGGACTATTTTACACAACTGGTTCAACAAAGACCGTGGTATGTGCTGTCATGTCTATGGGAAAGTGCATACAAATATCCTTTGCTGCATATTGAAAAGAGTAGCCTATGTTGCGGCAGCGGGTTTCCTCTAAAATGTGTAAAAATTACGATATAAATGACGTCCAATAACCGATGATAAGATAAAAATCAATGTGTTCTATTGGCGTCGTTAAATAAAACACACTTCACTTTTTTACCTGCTGTAATGGCATACGTTGAAATGTCGTGTGGCGAGTAGTCTGCGTCTACAGCGGTGAACTGGTGAATAGTTGCTCCAGGATTAGTGGTTTCTGGAATATCCGACGTGCTAAACGTGGTGAATGTAGGCGTGTTCTCATTCACTGGATCCACTGTTATCTTGATGGTGACGTAGCCGGTGTTGGTGCCGTCGCTCACCTCAATACCCAATGTGTATGATTGGACTGCCGAGTCGTAGTCGACCACTACAAACAGTAATGTCGTTATATTTAAAAATAACATTGGCGTCACTAGAAATAGTAATGTCGTCATTCATTGGCGTCACTAGAAATAATATTATATAGTAATGTCATTTATTGGCGTCAAAATTACAAACCAAAATTACGCCACATTTATTTTTAGTTAATGTCTTAGAGAATCACGATCCAATAAGTTTTTACGGTCCTTGACCGGGCTGATAGAGATCTCTTGTTCTGATTAACCAATAAAGTCCCCCAATATTACACAATCTCTTCTTCACCCCGTCTTAGACCACAGAGATGACTGATGTCAACTGGAGACCAAGATAGCCGTCTGCTATAACAGCTTGTTCTGAATGTGGACACATTGTAATAATTTGACTGGTCGTCCTGAACCGTCACATGTGCAAAGGACAGGAAGATATAGTGGACTCTGTTTAAATAAAATTATCTTAGAACCAACGAAATATGCCGATTTAGACAGAGTGTCTGTATAAACAGATTTTATCCATCGGTACAAAGCTGGACGGGACTTTGAAATCATGGTAGATTATACAGAAATCCGATTAGACAAAATTAATGCTGGTTTAAAGTTCACTGTATTTTCCAATGGAATTTACATATAACATTTACGTTTAAAGACTACGTAAAATTGATAGCCACCATTGTTATATTAAGCATATACGTTGCCCGTGCATAGCACCACTAATATTAAACTCTTAAACATTGCACGGGACAGATTTGTACACTGTTTTATTTTCACCTGCATTGACTGTTACTTTCCCCGTGGCACTGTCAACAGCAAAATGACCAGATGTGTCTCCAGAAACCTTTGTGTATGTCAGTGTATCGCCGTCGTCATCAGAACAAGTAGGGATAACCACCTGTAAAACACGTCAATGTCTTTCACATTAGAAGTCAGAAGACAAAAAATGACCCCACAAACAAACAAACAAACAAACAAACAAACAGAAAGCTGATTCATCCAGTGGTCTACAACTGGTTCATCAAATACCGTGGTATTTGCTGTCTTTTCCATGGGAAAAAGCATAAAAAAGAACCCTTATTGCTTATCAGAAAGAATAGTAAATGAGGCAACGTGTGTTTGACGCCCAATAGACGATTATTAAAAAAACACTCAATGTGCTCTAGTGGTGTTGTTAAATAAAACTTTATACTGTTGTTTTCATTTCACTCACATCATCATTAACACTTGCAGATTCCAGCAGATTCACATACACATTGGATGGTGAACATTCTGGTGTGTTGCCGTTGACTTCAGTGACCGTCACGGTGACTGTCGTGGTGACCGTCTGTGGCGTGGTCCCGCCATCTGTAGCAGTGATTTCCAGGGTGTAGCTGGGAGTTCGTGTAAAACTGAATGCGTTTTGAGATGTGATTACGCCAGTGTTTGGGTCGATCACGAAGTCAGTGTCTGTATTGCCATCTGCAAATCAAGAAAAAATCCTCATGAAAAAAAGGAAAGTTTGTTTTGTTTAACGACGCCACTGGAACACATTGATTTTTGTCTTATCATCGGTTATTGGACGTCATTCATATGGCCTTTTCGAGACACATTTATAATGGAACCTGCTGTCGCCACATAGGCTACTCTTTTTGATAAGCAGCAAGGGATCTTTTATATGCACTTTTCCATAGACAAAACAACACATACCACGGCCTTTGATGAACCAGTTGTGGAGCACTGGTTCGAACGGAAAATAGCCCAAAATTCCACTGTCTGACAGCTGTGGATTACATGTTCATAACAAATTAATCATACTGCTTGAGATTATTTGTCATATTAATTAAATAAAAACTGATCTCATCCATGCAGATTATGCTTTTAAAAAGAACACAATGTTCATAAAATATCCTGTCTTGAGCGGGATGTAGCTCAGTCGGTTGGGTGTCCGTATTTGAAGCGGTCGGTTGTCGGATCGATCCTTCTCAGAGGACACATATCAAGTTTGGACTATTATACGTTCCAACCAGTGCTCCACAACTGGTTCACCAAAGGCCGTGGTATGTGATGTCCTGTCTGTGGAAAGTGCATATAAAAGATACAATGATCGCTGCTTATCAAACAAAATAGTAGCCTATGTGGCGGCAGCGGGTTTTCTCTAAAACATGTGTCAAAATGACCATATGTATGACGTGCAATAGCCGATGATAAAATAAAAATTAATATGCTCCACTGGCGTCGTTAAATGAAACAAACTTTACTTTACATCCACTATAATTGTGTTGTTGGTGAGATTTAGAATGTGACCTACTGGTTATTGAGAACGTTACATCTCCGTCTGAACCAACATCTAGATCTGTAGCGACAACCGTAGCCATTACAGTGCCCACAGCCGTTGACTCGGGAAACTGAAAACAAAAATAAAAACTATGAAATAGATTATGACACCATCAAACTTTTTTACAAACATATTTGGATAGATACTTTATTTGAAAGTTAATTACTGAGATAAACAATAATAATAATAATAATAATAATAATAGTAATAATAATATTTTTTTTTTTAGAATAATATTGTTGATACTACTACTACTACTACTCCTATTACTACTGCTGCTGCTATTACGTTATGCCATTTAAACATGTATACATAATATTTTCTTACAGAAGGGGTTGCTGTTGGTGTAGTAGAACCGAACGTTGGTGCGTGATCATTGACTGATGTTATGGACACTGTGACTGATGCCGTACCGGTCAACTCTGGATTGGATCCGTCAGTGGCTATGACCTGTAATGCGTAGAACGCCGGGTGGTTATCAGGCTGGTCTAGGTTAACAACCGTCTTAAACTTCAGCAAGCCTGGAGTCCCCGAGTCAAACTCAAACTTAGCAGAATCTCCACTCTGTATGGAATACGTTATGGTCGAGGTCTGATCCCCGTCTGTAGCTGCTACGGTGACGATACTGGTTCCTGCAGCCGTCGTCTCTGGGAAGGTGCCACCATTGTAGGTGGAAGACCCAAATACAGGCGGGTTGTCATTGTAGTCGGTGAGGGTAACTCTGACGGTGGTGCTGCTGGATTTAGGCGTCGTACCGCCATCTGTAGCGAGGATGACCACGTCGTAATAAGCAGCAGTTTCTCTGTCCAGTGTTTGCTGGGTTGATAGAATTCTCGTGCCAGAGTCAAGTCCGAATAGTCCAGTAACAGCGCTACCCGTGTCTGAATATAAATATATTTCATATGTTAGATCTAAACACTAACTAACTTTACATAGAAACGTGGTCCAATTCTTTGTTTTCAGTATCTTAAATAGGTACTGCTCACTTGTTTTTTGAACCACATGAAAATAGTGAAAGAAATGAGATAGGGGGGAAAGAGATAGCTAGATAGAAAGTTAGTTAGAGATAACTAAAGTAAGACAGAGAGAGAGAGAGAGAGAGAGAAATTGAGGAGGGTGAGAGAGAGAGAAAGAAAGGGAGAGAGAAAAAAATATACATACATAGAACGATAGACAAACATACTGAGACAGAGAAAAAGAGGGTGGGATAGTAGAATCTAGATCCAACACCATTTATGATATTCCAGAAGTATCATTTAAAATTAACCTTTACCCCAGTAAAACAATAACCACACACAAGAAAACCCCAACCAACATCTAAAATTTGAAATTCCCTTTCAGCCCAAGTGATAACAATTCTGTAAGGATAAGATGCATGGTATTTAATTAAAGAAACAAACTAACAGACCTGGAGTAATGGACTGAATGGTGTATGTAACTTCCCCATCATTGCCGTTGTCCGCGTCTGTGGCAGTCACTGTTATAATGGAAGTTCCCACAGCAATATTCTCAGTGACAGTGTAAGCTCCCCCAGCAGGGACAAAAGCTCCAAATGCTGGAGTGGCTTCATTGACAGGTAAAATCTACAATATTAATTAATATGATCAAAATCAGAAGAATTAATAAAAAATACAATAATAAAACCAAGCACACGCTATTGTCAAAACAACGGACAAAGGTACAACAATATAAAATCATGAAACTAGCACATAGTATAAATTAAAAAAACGCTGTAAATAAAAATGTATACGTTTAATTGAATATGATGAAAAAAAAGCAAAATAAATAAATATATATATATATACATGTACATATAAACTGCCATTAATTTTGCTCTTACATAATTCTTATGTAATTTGTCTGACAATACTTTTATTATAAGAACATTATCATTAATATGTTTAATATATTTCCGGTGATATAATTTGCATATTCATTATGTAATACCCATTTTATACATGACCCCCCGCAAACAATAACAACCAAAGAAAACAACGTACGTTTTTTTCCAGCTAACAGTGACTACTTAATTTCCTCTAGCTATCGCGATAACCGATTTGACAACATACTGATATTACTTTTTTTATATAATAACATAAAGCTGTTAGGTGACCATGACATTCTGAAATGGCCTGGGGACAATAAATATTTAATGAAAAAACAAAAAAAAACGCACCCCAAACAAACGTGTTATGTGTAAAATACGTACAGATATAACGAGTGTGGCGGTTCCTGTTAGGGCAGTGCCTCCACCATCAACAGCATGGATCACCAGGTTGTACGTGCTCACGCCTTCGTAATCAGTGGCTGTCGTCGACGTTTCAATATTCATACCAGAAACAGAGAACTTGGGAGTGGCGTCATCACCACTAACAATAGACAACGTCACCGCACCGTTATCACCAGCGTCATTGTCAGGGCAACTGATGGTGGCCACTACTGATCCTATTAGATGCCATCAAAACAAACAGAAATATTAAAATAGGAAGAGGAACGATACATTAATTAGAAATATGCATTGCAATATTTATTTCCCGTCCTGGATGCAGTGGATGGCTAAAATCATAAACTGCGCCCAGGAGAGGCTTCTGCTATAACAGCCTAGCTCTGAACGTAGATGATAAACCACATGCAATGGTCTGGCAGTATTTCAAACACACGCAATGGATCTAATAGCATGACAATCAAATACACATTCGACTGTTTTCCTTGCTTATTAACTATGGAATGGTAAAGTTTGTTCTATTTATCGACGCTAATCCTTTTCAATCGTCGGCAAAAGGCCGTGGTATATGCTATCATGTTCGTGTGAAAGTGCATACAACAGATCCCTTGCTGCTTATTGGAAAGAGTAGCCTATGTGGCGGCAGCGGGTTTCCTCAAAAAGAAATGTATCGAAATTACTAGTCTACATGTATGACGTCCAATAGCCGATGATAAGATAAAAATCAATGTGCTCCAGTGGCGTCGTTAAATAAAACAAACTTATCTTTTATCTATGACAACAAAACACATCAAATGAACTTGTCTATATCAGCGAATGAATGACACTATGGGTCGAATTTACGAAGCATGTTTTTCTCTTACACGCGTGTAACTACATACATTCACAAGAGTTAAACACGTTCGTTTAACCAAAACAGGCTTCGTAAGTTTGCCCTATATGTTTACCACTAGCAGTGTTTTCTGTGACATCACGGTGGTAAATAGTAGGGGAGCAAGTTGGCGTTTCATCGTTGACGTCATCAATTGTGACGGTCAAGGTCGTATCCACTGAGTTTGGTCCTCCTTGTTCCTTAGCATTGATGGTAAGCGTATAGCTGGCAATAGATTCCCTGTTTAAAATTTTGTTGGTCGTCACCCTACCAGTGCTCGAATCAATGCTGAAGTCGCCATTGGTGTCGCCATTAGTGATGGAATACACCGGTATTCCCAGTGGATTGTTGCCGTCAGGGTCTGTAGCCACAACGTCTGTGACCGAAGTACCTATCGCCACGTTCTCTAGAAGCGTTGCGGTATAGGCGCCAGGAAACGTCGGTGGTCCGTCATTGGAGTTCAAAACATTAACGTTAACGATAACTTCCGTTGTTTGTGCGGGAGTTCCGGCGTCCGTTACTGTGATGGTCAGAGTGTGGCTAGTAGCAGTGAGATAGTCAACATCAGCTTAAAAATACAAAATATAAGCCATTTTTACAACGTAAATCAAGACAGGTTAGACAGTTTATTTATAAATGGAAAACATGCACGAACAATATCATAAATAAACAAAATATAGGCCCTTTTTCCAAGGTTACTCAAGCCAGGTTAGAAAGTCTAATTATAAATGAAAAACGTGAAGGAATAATATAATAAATAAACATTTTGTGACACAATTAGTTAATAAGTCGATAAAAAACCTTGTGACAACGAATGAAAATATAATTGAGGTTCTTGTTTTAGTTAAAATGCTATACCATTAATCATTATTTTCGTATTATTTAGAAATGGAGTTGGTTTCTAATTACCTATTTACGTTCTTCGTAATCATGTAACAATGCTATTCGATATAATATTACTAGGTCATCTAACAGTCAATGCATTATTAATGTCTGAAGACAGGAGTACGATATTTATGGTAATTAAAGTAACATTTTTTTGTTCATTTATAATATATAAATGAACACTTGGATCCACATATTTAGATTTTAATGGAAGGTGTTATACAATGCATGCATTGGACAATAATGTCTTGGACATCGTATATGGCTGATGTCCTAACGTTGACCCAGGTGTCTGCTATATGGCAGCTTGTTTTGAATGTAGGGCTAAACGTTAAAACTTTTGACTTGACAATAAAGTATAACACACACTCACATTCATAGGGAATGAACAACCGTATACAGAAGCAGTTATATACATGTTGAAATGTTGTGCTATTAATATACATACACGTCAAGGTTACTGCATCAGCTGCTACAGAAAACGAAGATCCTGGCGTCTGAACAAGTGTGTAGGTCAAGGTCGTTCCATCTTCAGTGTCACTACAACCCAAAGCGGCTATAACCGTGGCTGTTGGCGTTGCTATGTAAAAATAAATAAAATACAATAAAACAACAATGAAACAACATTAACAACACCGGTAACAACTCGTTAGAAATTCACAATAAATGTAAAATATAAGATAATAGTACATTGGTGTACACCATTGTTAGTTGTAAGAGTTTGTATTCAATACAGTCAATGCAGTAATATGTACCCACAATTGTAAAACAATAGAAACAGTTCACATATTAAGTCGAACAATTTACAGCAAATGGATAAAACTACTGTAAATCTAAGTTTGCCCACATACATTGTGTTTAAAGATGCCTTTATCCAAAGATGGGTAAACTTGATTTTCTTCTTCTGCATTCAAACACTGTTAATTACAGCTCTTAATTAGATCAGGATCCTCACGACCTGTGTGGTTTTGATCAGTTCACATTTGGTTCCACATGGCTCGTCCAAATGTCATTGGTATTGACACTTGAATTTGAAATGACAGCAGTAACAAAAACGACATGATAGAGTAGGAGCGTGCTGTAGCTCAGTGGATAGCGTGCCCGCCTTTGAAGTTGACCCAGCTGCAGTCTGGTCTATTTTCCGTTCCAACCAGTGGTCCACAACTGGTTCATCAAAGGCCGTGGTGTGTACTGTTCTGTCTATGGAAAAG
>JAUTWP010133268.1:0-11397 GCA_033042655.1 Cyathermia naticoides
ATATTATTATTATTACTATTACTATTATTATTATTATTATTATTATTATTATTATTACTACTACTACTACTAATATTATTGCTATTATTATTATTATTATATTACTTCTACTAATATTATTATGAGGAAGTAAAGCAATTGTTCTCTCGGTTGGTGTGAACGATATATTTAGTATTCGTGTTATTACACCATGCTATATTAAAATTAATACTCAGTTCGCTTAGTAACGTACGCTACGTATTTAATAAAACTTTAAAACGACATGCCTCCACCTAGTAATACTTGAACAATAACCATATAGAGTGCATGCAATTTAATGAATCGTGCCTCTATTCATTTTCTATTTTCGGCAGTTTTTAATGATCTAAAATGGACTGTATAGCTAAATAATTGACGGAATCAAAATCATATTAACTACATTGTGTTAAAACCATGTACATGTATTATGTTTTGCTACAATTTTGAAACCTATTTCTACTGTGGCTCATGTTTGTTTTTATTTATATTATTTACGCTGTTACAGAACATTAATGAAAAAAGTGCGTTAAAATCAATGAAACATTTACATATCAAAATAGGTTTGATCTATAACATACATTATAACTTATAATTATTCTCATAAATAACATTATTTAGATATATATTTTTATCGCTATGAATTTATTTGCATTTATCTTTACAGTTGTTTTGTTTTAAACTGTGATTTAGCTATTGTTTATGAATAGGCTTAAACAAAAATGTAAAAAAAAACTAAATAGTTTTGTATTTAAAGTCCAAATACAAAATTCAAATCAAATGCCTTAGTTTCTTTCTGTGGCGAGTACATGAATTAAAGTGCCAACAGTTCAGTTGTATTTTGTTAAAATTAACATCGTTTGAACGGGACGAGTTTTACTAACAAATTACATAATAACAATAATAATAATAATAATAATAATAATACTAATAATAATAATAATAATAACAATAATAACTTTATTTACACTCAAACCGCGCGTGCTTAATTATAATGTTTAGTACTTCAAAACTAAGTTCACTGTAAAATGGCTATCCTTATAATAATGCCATCACACACACATACATACACTCTGTACAGCACGCGGTGGATGGATAAAACTATAAACGGCATCCGGTAGAGGCGTCTGCTATAACAGGCTGGCTCTGAATGTAGACGTTAAAGTAATAATAATAATTAAAAATGCCTTTTTAAATATATAAAATAATTATGTAAGACACTGCTATATTTAATCTAAATTATAAGTAGCATACCATTCTGTAATAAGAAATACAGAAAGTTGTATTAATTTTAATCCCGTCATGGATAGGGTGACCGGCATTGTCGGGCACCGTGCCCAGGTGGGCGTGCTTCAACACTTATTTAGTGATGTAGGCACGTTTAAAAAAGTTCAATCCAGTTGTATTTAAATGATTGTAAAATAAAAAGTACAAGAGTTTTGTTTCTAATTATAATTATGTACATTTATATATAACATAATTGTTTTTGAAACCGTATCATTCACTATTTAGCGTCCTTGAGACATAAAAACAAAACAAAAATATACAAGACATGTAGGCCTACTAATGACGTGAATGATTAATAAAACAATTGTTTATTGATGATACACACTCCATTAATTCAGCACAATATTCGCTTGCAACGATACATCGCATCTGCATTAGTTTAACACATTTTAAAATCGTTATATTTCTAAAGTAAAAAAAAAGTTGTATTTAACGACGCCACTGGAGCACATTGATTTGTATCTTATCAGCGGTTATTGGACGTCATTCATATGGTTATGTTGACAAATTTCTTCAGAGGAAACGCGATGCCGCTACATAGGCTACTCTTTTTTGATACTAGTAAGCAGTCAGGACTATTTTATATGCACGTTTCCACATACAGAACAGCAAACACAACGGCCGTTGATGAACCAGTTGTGCCACAGTGGAGCACTGTTTTGAACAGAAAATAGCCCAGTTATATTTCTAAAATGATAAATACAATGTAAATGTAATTTTACAAAAACATTTTTACATGCAAATGTAATTTTATAGAGAAAACGTCCACTTGAATGAATTTAGATAAATATATTATTATTTTGATAATTGTTTGTTTGTTTATTAGCCCAACACAACTGTTTATAGGCGTACACAATGGTTGTACAGTTGATAAAGAAGTCATGTTATTGTCACTGGACTGGAAATATATGTAACGTGCTTACGTCACAAAAGTGTTCAAGAACATTGTTCTTCTCACTGTCAACAATAGCATGCCTACATTTGAATTGGATGAATTTACAATACATACACAATCATTACACATTAGTAAAAAAGTAAACATTAAAATGTCCATGATCAGTGATAACGACTAAACCGCCTTCATTTAGTCATACCACAGCAATATAACATTATACTAATGGGAAAGTAAATTTTGTTTTATTTAACGACGCCACAGGAGCACATTGATATGTTTTATCTTATCATCGGCTATTGGACGTCAACCATATGGCCTTTTTGGCACATTTCTTTAGAGCAAACTCGCTGCCGCCACATAAGCTACTTCTTTTTAACACAAAACTAATATTTTAGATACACTTTCTCACAGACAGAACAACGCATACCACGGTCTTTGATGGACCAGTTGTGGACCACTGGTTGGACCGGAAAATAAACGAAACTGCCGACTAATGGGAGTGATTTGTCTATTGTGTTAAGGACACTCCCACCCATACACCCACTCTTTTTGACAGGTAACTGAACAATTGTAATCTATATGTACTGCACAAAGACATTTTGATTGACAGACCGATGAATCATGGCTTCAAAATAAATAAAACGTAAAATGAACAATAAAGACCGGTCTCCGTACCCGTGTGGATAAGCTATGGGACTTAAGGCTGGTAGGCACTGAGATCGAATCTCTCAGTGGAAAAATGAGATTTTTGACCTCAGTACCGACTCCAACTCAAAGTGAGTCAATGGGAAGGCGTTTCCACTTGCACCGACCGACCATAGGTTCCATAACTGTTTTGACAAAGGTCATGGTTTGTGCTATCATGTATATGTGCATATAAAATATCCCTTGCTGCTTATCGAAAAAGAGTTGCGGCACCGGTGTGGTGATAGCGGGTTTCCCCTCTTCTACTAACATTGATATCTGTCCTGGACAGACAACCCAGGAAGCTGAGCTGTGTGTCCGTGACAGCGTGCTTAATCCGTAATTGGATGTAAGCACGAAAATAAATATAACCAAACTAACACCAACCAACTGTTGAATGGAGAATGTTAATTTATTATACTAGTATTTAATTTGTTTTAAAGGATACTTTCCTTAGGAAGGAGAGCGGGACGTAGCTCAGTCGGTAGTGAGTCCGAATTTGAAGCAGTTGATCGTTGGATCGATCCTTAGTTGAACCATCTGCAGTTTGGGCTATTTTTCGCTCAAAAGTGTGCTCCACAACTGTTTTTTCAAAAGCCGGGGTATATGGTGTCATGTCAGTGGGGAAGTGCATACAAAATATATCTTGATGATTATCAGAAACAGTAGCCTATGTGGTGGCAGCGGGTTTCCTATGCAGAAATGTGTGAAAAATTACCATATGTATGGCGTTCAATAGCTGATGATAAGATAAAAATCAATGTGCTCCAGTGTCGTCGTTGAACAAAACAAACTTTACTTTTATAACCTCGGCCATTTTAGCCCAATACACGATGATTTACATAATAAATTACGCTGCATATATACAAATACCGGACAAGAACTAGTTGGTACGTGCTTACATCAGAAAAGTGTTCAAGCACGCACATATATAAAACACTGCAGCATTTGTAGTCTGGCCACTAATGCCATGCATAACTCCATTGATAGAATTACTGATGCTGTGTTCGTATTATGCATGCATGCTTGCTCTATAGGGCTATAGGACGATGCACTGTTGCATCTCTATCCCAAGTGTTGCAGAAATCATTCAATCAATTAATAACTAGATTATTCGTTAAGTCAACCGCATACGAGGACACGAATAGGGCTTTCAATGAAGTGTTTTGTCAATAGTTTATTTTTGATAGATTGGACGCAGTTAATGCATAATGGATGTGTGATCTTCCTGGCGTTGATGACAAAATAATAAAACAGTCGTATCTTGTTTGGTGTTACTCCAGCGAAAATATTAAAATAGCAGCAGTGTATATAATAAAATTGTAATTTAATATAGTTAATTTTATTTGTTAAATAAATACTAGTAACTGTATCAAGCTACAGTCAAACCTGCTAAAGCGGACACCCGTAATAAACAGCCACCTGCCTTCAAATTTAATGTTACCTTTATTTTATCCCAAATCAGCTAATTTAGTACAATATAACCTGTATTAAGCAGTCACCTGTCTTAAGATGCCACTTTGTGTTACTACCTTGGGTGACTGTTTAAGACATGTTTGACAATACAGGCATGCGTAAATGCAAGTATAGTGATGTATAGGTTTTGTTTTATGTAACATTATTTAACCAGCCAGTGCTCCACACTAATTGTTGGTTCATTGAAATAGTTGGTATGTGCTGTCATGTATGTAGAAAGGTGCATAATATAATACTCATTGATCTTTATTGAAAATCGTATCTTTTGTGTCAGAATGACCATGTTTTTGAGATTCAGTAGCTGACGATTAAAAACAATCAAGGTCAAGAAAGGTCGAGAAAAATATAGTTATGTATAGACAGAAGTAGAGAAACAGAAAATATAGATAGACATAAATAGAGAAATAGAGTGTGTTTGCGTATTGGTGGTGTGTTCATTTATTTCATTCATTCAGTCTCAATTTCTGTGCATTTCTCTCTTTCTCTCTCTAGCTCTCCATCATTCTCTCAATGTCTCTATATGTATTTCTCTATATATATTTCTCAGTCTCTCTATATCTGTGCATTTTTCTCTTTCTCACTATCTCTCTCGCTCTCTATCTCTCTCTCTATGTCACACGCTCACTCTCTCTCTCTGCCTCTCCCTCTCTCCCTATCTCCCCCTCTCTCTCTTTCTGTCTCTCTATCTCTCTCTCTCTCTCTCTCTCTCAGTACAACACATATGCCAGTGGAATGCTATTAAATCACAGTGAATATTTAACAGTTTAAACTCATTAATGCAAGCTCAGCGTTTTACCACCCACATTCACCGAACTTGACGCTAGTTTATTCATGTAGTCTGCACGTGTGTAGGAATCAGCGGCTATTGGATGTCATACGTATTATCATTTTGACACATTTCTTTTAGAGGATACTCGTTGACGCCACATAAGCTACTCTTTTTATAAGCAACAAGGAAGTTTCACATGCACTTTCCCCAAAGACAGGACAGCACATACCACTGCCTTTGATGGACCACTTGTGGACCACTGGATTGAACGGAAAATAGACCCAACTACAGATGGGTCCACAGAGCAGGATCGATCCAACGACCGACCGTTTTAAATGTCTTTCTTCTGTCGTCAATATGACACTACATGTTGATTAAACAGCGTGCTTGGGTGTCACACCACACATTACTTTCTTGTTTAAACAACGTGCGTTTTAATATCAACACTTGTCTCGTTCAGCATGTTCAACTATTAACATAAATCAACATTAACCATGCACGCTGTCCATGCACGGTCTGCGTTGACGTGAAATCATTATGTATTGTAAGTGATAAGTACGTGGACGGCGAAACAATACTTTATACCAGTGGCTCTATAACTGGTTTAACAAAGGCCATGGTGTGTGCTATCCCGTCTATGGGCAAGTGCGTATAAAATAGTGCTTGCTGGTTATCGAAACAGAGTAGCCGCACTAGTGTGGCGATAACGGGTTTCCCCTCTTCTACTAGCATTAATATCTGTCCGGGGCAGACAGCTCAGGGAGCTGAGATGTGTGCCCATGACAACGTGTTTGAACCTTAATTGGATATAAACACAATAATAAAAATGGCCAACCAAACAACCAAAGTCCCACCCAACTCCACAAAACTGGATGAAATATGTCTATACCGGTGTAACAGGAATAGAAGTGCATATGAATATAGGTCCGACACAATGTAAAATCATATAAGACGTACATACCTAGGAATCCTTGTCCAAACCAGACTTTTATAAAACACATGTTTTATTGCATTTTGTCTTACTATACCTTAAGTATAGAACTTGCAGGTAATATCTAATTTTATGGATCAGACTATTTGTTTCATTCCGTAAATATTTATTTTATAATTAATCCAATTTGTTGAGATATAACCGGACTTGCATTCCGGCCGGCACTGTATAAACCAGCATATTTCGTTGGTCCCAAGCGAATCTGGATTAGATAGAATTCACTCTATGATGATTTACACCTTTCACTTAAAGGGGCAGTGTCTGTTTAAATTTTTGTTTTAACCATTTGTCTAACGCACCCATTTGCTGTAAATTAGATCACGAAAAATACATTATAAATCCTTGAGGCGGGTTGCCACCTGTCCGCCATCGCTATGTCGTAGAGCTATTCGCGTGACCTAAATATGGAACATCGGTATCATTGCGTCAGAAAAAACAGATACTGCCACTTTAAGTCCTGTGTTGATTTTGTGTGATTGCATGTAAGAAAAGCAAACATGACTTGCCCATGTATTGTGTGGGAAGGAGTATTAGTAGAGAACATGACGGCATAAACCAGTGTAGGAAAGAGGAGTCGGCTACGCACAGCGGGTGCCATGTTTTCAGTGATCAAGTGACTATGATATGCGACAACCCACATCAAACTAAATAGCACCTGTCTGTCGTCGTCAGACAACACCAATAGGGGGATGTAGCTCCGTCGGTAGCGTCCACATTTGAAGCTGTCTGTCATCGTATCGATCCTTCTGAGTGGACATAACTGCAGTTATTTTTCGTTCAAACCAGTGGTCCAAAACTGGTCCATCAAATGCCGTGGTATGTGATGTCATGTGTTTTATTAATATGTAGGTAAATTCACCCAGTACGCTGCGATTGGCAGCGTCTCCTAATGACTAAACCAGCAACGATCAACGCGTGCGTTTGTAGTTAAATTCATCCTGACCAAATCATATCTTACAAAACCACAATCAGCGCAGTAAAATCCATCCTGACAAAACCATATTCTAGCAAACCACAATCAACACAGTATAATCCATCCTGACAAAACCATATTCTAGCAAACCACAACCAGCACAGTTCAATATATCCTGGCCAAACCATATCCTACCAAACCACAATCAACCCAATATAATCCATCCTGACAAAACCACATCCTAGCAAACCACAATCAACGCAGTTAAATCCATCCTGACCAAACCACATCCTAGCAAACCACAATCAACCCAGTATAATCCGTCCTGACCAAACCACATCCTAGCAAACCACAATCAACGCAGTAAAATGCATCCTACAAAACCACAATGAAGGTAATTAAATCCGTTCCGAGATGGAACATATTTTAGGCATGTTCTTATTTCAACATAATCCGTTCTCCTTTAGCTAACATCAGATGACATCACTGAGATGACTACATACCTTTATTTCTCACACTAAAGCATCTGTGTTCTTTGAACATGCATTTAACTTCACGAACAATTATTATGACAAACAAACAAACGCACACATGTAATGGTATGTGTGCATATATATTATGCATACAAACACATGCTCGTTGTTTACATACATTTTACACTTTTTATTGTCGAGTTAATATTTGTATACGTTCGAATGTTGATTATAATTTTCACTTCATTGGATTAAACATGGCCTCACGGTGTGAACGTCGCCATTGTCTTTGTCAAATTAATATTATGATAGTATGCAAATTGTTTAGTGAAGTTCAATATAATTATATTTAAAATTTAGATTTTGTTTTTAATAACGAATTAAACTTGTATATGATACCATGCAACATATTATGCACACTTTAAATAGTTATTTAAAATATAAATTGTTCAAGAACGAATTAAACTGTTAACCTTTGAGAATGGAATTAAGATGTACGCTTTCAAATATTGAATTACTAAAGACAGAATACAAGCTTTGTTCTGATGTCTATTTGATGCCTAAACATGCAATCTGGTTGTGTCATCAGCGTTTTACAATGTCTTTTTAATACCAGGCAAAATCCAACCATGTTGTAACTGTTCCACCTTCCCTTGCGTCTAATTACTGGATGGAAACGTCTAAACCTTGTGTGACATCACGGCCAAATTTATTGCCCAAGCCGGACAAAAAAGCTTTCGCCATCGCTTTTAATAATCTGGAACGCTGAATATTTCATTTCCTATTGGAGCAGAAACGGAGCAAGGATTGGACAGTTTGATCTGTCATGGCGGAAGCCTCTGTGTGTCTTTGTTAATTTTCATAACGAGATGATATCTCGCCAGGGCAGACGATCTTAAATAAATGGACTCTGTCGTTTAGAAAATCGTGTCTGCCGTTTTGCTTCGCTGATGTGTCTCATAACTTCCAATTGCGTCAACCCCTAGTGGTGCTAGCCTTTCAGTGATACGCATGCGTCATGAGCCCAAGTCCGGAGGGTGTCGTTTCGTCTAATGAAAAGGACGTTCGAGTAAAACGGCAAAGTAAGGAATGATACCGAGAGATCCACTGAAATGTCCTTATCAAATTAGTTGTACGTGTCTGTTTCAAAGTAATTAACGCCATACGTTGACCTTTTACCCTTCCACGACCCAGCCATGATGAGGGTATTTAAAGTTTCAAATTAGCATCGAGTCATTTATTTTGTAGCATGAAAACTTCTAGTTTACGACAGGATTGCGAGCGTTAGATGACTGTTCTGTTTACGAGAGACATGTTCAATGCTGATTTTCTTCCATTATGATAGCAAAGCTTTGTCAGAAGTTACAAAATAAAACATAAAATCATCAGGTGAAAACATTGATTGAAGAGATGATAAAATGCGTTGATCAATTTGTTAAAATCCATATAACATTGAAAAATCACAATTTGTAGTTTAAATCACATTGAACAGAGCCTATGCGATCTAAAATAATACGAATGATAAAATACATGACCGCACTGTCAATATTGTTTTGTAAAATGTGCCATTGCTAATACAACAAAAAAGGAAAAAAGTTGGGATATTTTCTACGTTCTTCCACCACCAGAGTTGTTCAAGCACGCCCATCATGTACACTTTCTCTGATAAAAAATATGACCAGTTACATTCCAATGATTAGACATTTAGTTAGTTAATTCGTTATTTATTTCGTGCTTACATCCAACTACGATTCAAACACGCTGTCATGGGCACACAGTTCATCTTCCTGAACTGTCTGTTCAGGACATATATTAATGTTAGTAGAAGAGAGGAAACCCGCTACCTTTTTTCCTTAAGCAGTAAGGAATCTTTTATATGCCCTTTCCCATAGACAGGATAGTACATACCATGGACTTTGTTAAACCAGTTATGGAACCATTGGTCGTGACTATACAATTTGCTGGGTGTCTTTAACCACACATTTCTTTCTTTCGTTCAATCCTGCCCTTTGAGATGATATTTGTACCGCTCGTGATAAGTGTATTTCCTCTAAGGACGTTCGCTCATGATTTAGTAGTAGAACTCTTTGTTCAGTTGATTAAACTTCACTGCGCTGTTTGCTTATAAGATATCAGCTTCCAAGCTTATTAGTCGCCAGATTGGTTGCACTGACACACTACGAGTTTCTAGCAAGTCTTTCTTAGATAGACGGTGCAACCACGCATCATGGTTGCACTGACACACTACAAGTTTCTAGCAAGTCTTTCTTAGATAGACGGTGCAACTACGCATCATGGTCATGTCAGATTGGTTGCACTGACACACTACAAGTTTCTAGCAAGTCTTTCTTAGATAGACGGTGCAACTACGCACCATGGGGATCGATCCTTGTCAGTGGACCCAACCACAGTTTGAGCTATTTTCCGTTCCAACCAGTGCTCCACAACTAGTTCAACAAAGGTTGTGGTATGTCATGTCCTGTCTGTGGGAAAGTGCATATAAAAGATCCCTGGCTACTTATACAAACATAAGAGGAAGAAGTCAAATAGTAATAATAAAAACATTAATAATAATTAAAAATGTTTTAATAATGTTTTTTTGAAATGCAGTAGATAAAACTTAATGTACTCCAGTGTCGTCGTTAAATAAAACAAAATGTTCAAATGCACTATAACACAGAAATGGTCAACGCCTCTCATTATACAAACATATTCAAACTATGCTCTGATGTAGGGTATTCCAACATATGCAAATACGTAGGATATTATACAAGAAATAAGAGCGGGCCTATTAAGACAATTTATGGACACTAAAACGTACCCTGACAGTACGCGTGCACTTTGCACTATTTGCACTTTCATCCCGTACGCATTTATTACATTGCACTTCAAATGCAAGGAAAACCTGCTATGGTCTTCAAACCACTGGGGTATTTGTTAGCAACGTATGCAATACTAAAACTCAAACTGAAATATGTTGGACAATGTACACTCACATAGAAATAGGTGAATGAGGATAAACTGAAATTGAAAATAATATTGTGGTCTGGACAATGAACATGAACACGTTATAATATGTAATAATAACATCATTAATATTAATAAGAAGAATAAGTCAAATAGTAATAATACAAAAATAATAATAAAAATGAATAAAAAAACAAATAAATTATAATAAAACAATTATAAATGCATGTATTATGTTTTTTTTTCAAATGCAGTATGTATACCACATAGACTATCTATATATGCTCAACATATGCTCTGAATATAGAGTATTCCAACATATGCAAATACGTAGGATATTATACAAGAAATGTGCAGGACTATTAAGAATTTACCCTGGCAGTCCACTTGCACTTTGCACTATAAAAAAATGTGTGTGCATGTACCAGTCTGTTAAATACTGATATTAATTCAATAAAATATGGATGCTCAGTCAAACGTTTGGTTAAATTTGAGCGAATTTTGATCACGTTTTGCCAAAAAAGTAAAATTGATTCATACTATTTATAAATTTGGAATTTTGATTGCTTTCAAGTGAATCGAAAAATTATATACGTCTTTCCGACAAGCACAAAAGTATCTTTTATATGCACGTTCCCACAGACAGGACAACACATACCACGGCCTATGATGAACCAGGTGTGGTGCACTGTTATGAACGGAAAATAGCCCAAACTGCAGGTGGGTTCACTGAGAAGGATCGATCCGACGACCGACCGCTTCAAAGGCAGGCACTACCAATAGAGCTGCATACCACTCCACGATTACAAGTAGCATATTTATGTATTTTTATATTCGTTATGTAAATGTCAATAACAGTTTATGGGGATGAAGGTGTATGTTCTGTATTTTCTGTACTCGCCCCACTCTTTCGAGAATCATTTGAGC
>JAUTWP010133379.1:0-11396 GCA_033042655.1 Cyathermia naticoides
AGGAGTATACTGAAAGTCTCTCTTAATTCCTATAAGGAATGGCTTATGCATTTTACATTGTAAAATGTTTGTATTTTTAACTAAGGTGAGACTTAAATAAAATATATGTGTGTCTGTCTGTGTGTCTGTTTTAGAATTTTAAAGTGTTTCTGTGTGACTAACTGACAACATTAATGACTGTTGCGTGTTTATATTCAGAAAATGACGATATTCACACATTAATAAGGTATATTGTTAACCGTACTGACATCATTAATGACTGTTGCATGTTTATGTTTTGAAAATGACGATATTCACACTTTAATAAGGTAACTTGTTGACCGTGCACCTGTCTTTCTGCACGTCTGTCGGTGCATGTTGTGATGTGTTTCTGTGACTAATAGACATCATTAATGACTGTAACGTGTTTGGCAGGTAATAATAACATAGCAGACATGCTGAGTAAATGTTTTAATGCATACCTGTCAAGTGCGTTTTTCTCTTCATCTCCGTGCATGTGATTCACACTGCGCTGTCACCAGGCGATTGATATGTCAAATAAAAACATTAAAACCTTCAACACTGATGAATCTGTCAGTCAATCCTGATGAGTCTCGTGTGAAACACACTCAAATATTTGCATAATTAAGAGCTCTTTCCACTGTGACACATACGTCGAATATGCGTGCATGAGTAATTAGTCAGTCAACGCACGCAGAGCGCATATTTAGAATTCATCAAACGTCCGCAGTATGTGTATGTGCTTGTACATACATTGACCCGTTCACGTATGTCAAATTGTATGAGTTAACTTACATAGTGACTAACTACGTTATGGTATGCACATAATTATGTATACTAGTACATTACTTTTTCAATTACATGTACTTGATAGTATGCATATTAATTTACATAGTGACTAAATAAGTTATGGTATGCACATAATTATGTATACTAGTACATTACTTTTTCAATTACTTCATAGTATGAATATTAATTTACATAGTGACTAAATAAGTTATGGTATGTACTTTTCAAATTGTATAGGTTAACGTACTTAATTATTAAATAAGTTATGGTATGTACTTGTCAAATTGTATATGTTAACTTACTTAATTATTAAATAAGTTATGGTTTGTACTTGTATACACGACATTTTCAATCATGTCAGAGTATGCATGTTATGTTGACTAAATAAGGTATGAAATCTACGTATTTGTACACGACCTATCCATTTATATCAAAGTATGCATAACTTACTTAGTGACTAAATAAGTTATGGTGTGTGTCGTATGATATACATGACAAAAGGAATTCAAAAAATCATTCGCAATGACCCATTCAATTACGCAACTTAAGTGCGTTTCCATACATATGTCATGTTCGAATTTAGCTTTTTTTCAACTGTACCAGAATACCGGGGGTACGTTACTTATATTATACATATTGTGTAGCTAACTCTCACTCTGTTTTTAGCGTTTCCTCATAAGTATGTACTATGCATTGTTTATCTAAATGGTAAGCAGAAAGTGTATTGTTTTAAATTATCCATGGGGGTTATCATTATAAGTAACATTCAAAAATATTCCCAAATCGGACCAGTGGAAAGGGGCTACTTAATATTTAAATACAATTTATATTCAACATAGTGAAATATATTATCCATGGGCATTTATGCAAAACAATTATATTCAGTATATTCTTTTGGAGATGCAGACGGTTCGTCCACGGGACAATTCCTCTACAGGATTCTTTCACTGGAAATTTGTCTACGATGTTTGCGAGACAATTCATTCATGACCAATATATTAGCCATGAGCAGAAATTTTAACACACTTCGTGCATGCTTGAACCGTTTTAAAAACTGATAGAAACACGTTAAGATATACATTGACCTTGACCCCCATTCTGTAGCAGGAAATCCTAGTATTGGTGTTCATAATTATAAATACTGGCCGTTAAATATAAAGACTTGAAAAAACGCTATGTCATTTAACGTGACGCTATATAAATTATAGTGTTGAATAGACAATAGATACCTTTAATGTTAGATGATTCACTGCATTTTCACACGCTATGCACATTATGAACACAAAGATGTTACAAGTGCTTCGCGCTGTACGTGTAGAGACTTGTAACAATCTGTATAGTAAAATATTGACATTGATGCAAAATACGTGTATATTGTATTCATAAAGTCTCAATCGATACATGTGTATATTAGGGACGGTACATAGATGTGTATATCAGGGACGGTACATAGATGTGTTTACTCAGTCCCAGCAATATTGTATGTTATGGACGGTACATAGATGTGTTTACTCAGTCCCAGCAATATTAGGATTAGGTTTGATCACCACATAAAAAACGTTGATTTTTTTTACCTTACCCCTTTTTGACGTCTAATAGCAGATGATAAGACAAAAAATCAATGTGCTTTAATGACGTCGTTAAATAAAACAAACTTTACTTTTACTTTCCGTACCACTTATACTCTACCTTTTCACTTTATTCCTCTGTATTGGTTTATGTAATACTATGCATTATATAAAATGATGAGAGATCTAAGCCGGTTAACCAATTCCAATATGTTTTATATCCAATAAATAGTGTATAAACTGTCCGATGTTTCACCTGAAAAGTATTTCAAATTTTTTTACCCCCCTTTCTGTTCGTGTCTTGAACCAGATCGATATTGATGGACCGTCCCTTAGACAATTTGAAACATATAAACTGACTGTATTTTCTCTTCAGAAGTTGTATTAATATTAACACTTAGCCCTTAGATCATTTGAAACATATAAACTGACTGTATTTTCTCCTTGTATTAATATTAACACTTAGAAATATAAATCACTTAGACTTGCAGACTTGTAAAGGAATGCATTGTTATTCCTACTGACGCAACATACATTAAAACATTATTCATTAAACACTCAATACATTTTTAATGAATAAAATACCTTAATATAAAATCTGTGCTTTTTAATACATGACATTCATTATTATAGATATTAATAATTACAGGTATTGGGCGCCATGCCTGCATGACGATCTAATTACAGTGATTTTCATTGATTTGTATAAGCAAATACAAAACAGGCGTGTTTCTATGCCTCGTCTTCTCTGGACAGACGACGGTTAATCAGCATGGCGATATTACAATATCGAGTGATAATCACTTCAAAGTCGGCTTAGTTCGTCGTTTTTCCATCAACCATACACCGATTAAGCAATAATAATTTAATGGCGTGTAAACGAATGACGTTGTACATGGAATCACTGAGACGTGGTACGCAGATTTGCTCTGGACTAAAGAAGACATATATGGTTACTTATTTGTTTGTGCACGTCAGAAGAAAAACAAACACAATGTTACTAATGCATAGAAAGAAAGGCATTGTTTGTTTAACGGCAGTTTGTTCAGCGAGTATTAGGTGTCAAACATACGGCATTTACGGCATGATCTTCAAAAGAAATTCCGCTACCCCCCACATAGGTGCTTGAACACTTATTTAGTGATGTAAGCAAGTTAAACCTTTTTCCAGTCCAGCCCCACATAGGCTATATTTTCGATAAACCGTAAGGTATCTTGTATGCACTTTCCCACAGGACATCACCTACCATGGATTTTGATCAACCAGTTATGGGCCACTCGTTGGAATGAAAAATAGCACAATGGGTCCACCGAGAGGGTTAATTCGACAACTAATGTGTAGGAGAAATCTTAAGTAGAAATGCGTGAACACATTATAGGTACATGTGTATATAAATCAATTCGAATTTTAGGTCACTTGGACTTCTTCCAAGAAATGGATACCAAAATTGAAACTACCGTAAGTAATATCCATCACAACAAAAACAAAATAATTCTGCAAACAGTAAGTACTGTTACGTTATGACCTTAGGAAGATTTTTTCATACCGGTACATATTATATTGATTTAACAACACATGTACATGATATATATATATAAATTCACAGGGTGATAAATAAAACTGATAATACGGTATTTAGCTGTTAACTAGATGGTGAGTATTGCGATTGATTTCTTTATTGGCATATATAGCACACACAAATACAAGTTATGAATGCATGGAAGGAATACAGATGATGTACATGTATATGCAAACCAATATCATTTAATTTAACAATTTGTTTTATAAGCTCACTGGGTTGTAAATAAAATTGGAAAGGCAGTGTGTGGCATTTTTCTGTGAACAAACAGAACACGTATAGCAAATGATTTGTTGGTTTACATCTGTGTCACAACAATAATAAACAATGTTATTAATGTATGGACGGAATATAGAGGATCATAAACGAAGTCGGTGAAACGTGGAATCCGATTTGTTCTGCACTAAACAGGACAGCGACTCATATGAGTGATTATTGCACACAACAAAAGGTAACAGTACATACAAGACATAGAGAATAGACGTGTATATGCATATAAATGTACATGTACTTAGCTTTAAACAATACGTATTTTATAAACTCACATGGTTATAAACGAAACGAGCGGAACGGATATTTATTATGGCTAATGGACTAAAAATGTGATGTATTATTTAAAATAGAAAAATACAGGACAGGACATGTTTAACCTCCACGTCAAATTAAAATTGTTTAACGTCTACGTTCAGAGCCAAGCTGTAAATAGCAGAATTCTATCACAGGCGCAGTTTATGATTTTAGTCATACACCATGTCTGGGACAGGATCCTCCACTCCACGTTCAGAACCAGGCTGTTATAGCAGACGCCTAGAAAAACATTTAATTTATTTTATTCATCTGAGAAAGTTTAAAATTTTAAACGAAACTTTTTTATCGTTTATAAGAGAATTGTATTATATTTTATGTTATATAAAAATGACATACTTGAGAAAAATAAAACATCATTTCGAGAATTTTTATTTTTCAGATGAATTCGTTGTATTTTCAAAGAATGTATATACCAGTGCATCATAAAGTACATTATAATTTCTTTGTCACAAACCAATTTAAAATCACTACCGTACAGTTTAAAATGCCATGCCGCTATTTTTATAAACAACACAATAACGTTTTATAACTACCCTCTGTTGACATTATTATCACTCTGATTCATTGATATACTAGTATTCATTGATTTATTCATTCAGTCTTTTATCCATTCATCCATCTATTCTTTCATGTATACATTCATTAATTCCTTAATCCATTCATGCATTCATGTATCATATTCATTCATACATCCATCCATCTATCAATCCATTCATTCATTCATTCATTCATCCATCCATCCATCCATTTCACTCATCCATCCATCCAACCATTCACTCATTCATTCATTAATCCCTTCATTCATATCCTCATTTTAAACGTTGTTTTGGTGGTTTAAAATTTTAGTGCCAGGGTGGTTTTAAAATTTTGAAATAACTAGCAATTAAATTGCATGTTAAAACAATTTTCGATTAACGTTTTTTTGAGTAAAAGATTAACAGTAATAAATAGAGCGAGTACTGCGCAATAATACCTGTGATTAGTCCCTACAGAGAAGTGAAAAGGTCATTTGTGACAGGAACTAATAGATGTCACGCCAGTGCAAGCGAGTGGTCTTTAGTATAGTTCTAGCGGCACTTGGATGGCTTTGACACGACCAGTCCATGTACAGATTCCCGCGCTTTTGTCGCAGATCGTTTCGTGCTCTCTTGTTTTATCGATTCCAGATCTAACTTAGCAGAAAAAACCTAGTGATTTTTTTATTATGTAAACACCAGTGCTTTGCGGCATAATCCAATCCACGACGATTATGATCAATAGAAAATCTTCTACACAGGGAAGTGACTGGCAAATAAAGGTACACGGAGTTTTTACCTGCCACACACTTATTTACTATGAAAATAAAGGTATTTACTGAAATGTCTAAATGTTAGTTATAACATTTTATTATTCGGCTATTTATATTTAACTAATCTGGAAAATATAGACATTTTTAATCCGTTCATGCCTTCATCAAGCACTAAACATTTGGAAACTTAATAGCACTGTTGCACTCCTCTCAATTTGGACTATTTCCCATTCCATGCAGTGCTCCACAACTGGATCTTCAGTCCGTGGTATGTGGTGTCCCGTCTGTGGGAAAGTGAACATAAAAGATCCCTTACTGCTTATCGAAAAAGTAGCCTATGTGGCGGCAGTGAGTTTCCTCTGAAAGAAATGTGTCAAAATGACCATTTGAATAACGTCCGATAGTCGCTGATAAGATAAAAATCAATGTGCTCTATTGGCGTCGATAAATAAAACTTTACTTTTATTTACTATGAAAATAAAGGTATGGCACCCCGCGAGGTCGGATGTTGCGATCAGGAGGAGCGTACTTGAATATTTATGGTGATATAAACACGTAAATACTGTATCCAGGTCTAACCAACCGGCAGTGATACTTTTTTATATCCGCTTTCCCACTGACAGGACAGCACATACAACGGCCTTTGATGTACGAGTTGTGGAGCACTGGTGGAACGAAAAATAGCCCAAACTGCAGATAGGTCTTCTGAGAAGGATCGATCCGATGACCGATCGCTTCAAAGGCGGGCACGCTACCGACAGACGAGTGGGGTATGTCATCTCACTGAAGCCTCCTGATTATAAAACATCTTGATGACGTCAACGTATTGTCTGCTAAGTTTTGAAATGTGTTTTGGAGCTGTTTCAATGTGGCTGTTATGTTCAGGTGGTTGTTATATAGAGGTACCCGTTAGGCCAAGTTTGACCATTCCTTTCTTCGCAAGAGCTGCTCTACGTTGCTCGTTGTACATAACAGAAGTGAACACCTACAGCAATTAATACAGTTGGCATGCTAGTTTGGCGGGAGAAATGCTCTTGTTCAAACGTGAACCTGGTTCGGCGACAATCTGCCAGCAAATTATTGCCTGATGAAGTCCATTTGCAAAGTAACGAACAAAGGTATAATTAATACTTTATGTTAGCTAGCGTCACGTAGATAAATTAATCGCTATTTTTCCCCAAGCGAAAGTCTGGTGTCAATCACTTGGTAACGTGACAACAAAAGCAAAACAGTGAAGGAGGTTATTGACGTTGCTAGAACATGCCGTAGCCCACTTTACAGGTAAATTGCTTCCTTCATTAAAAGTAATTCTTCATACACAGATTTGCACGTGGATTGTCAGCGCATTTTAATTAAGCACGACAGATTTGTCGAGTAATCGCGATTTTTCAAACACGAAACACAGTTCCTGATTCTATAGGCTTAATTACCTCAATACCCAGGTGCGATAATCCATTCTGTTTACAATTTGAGATAAGAAAAACACTATACAGTGGACTCATGTTTAAACCAGATTCGCTAAGGAACAACGAAATAAGATGGTTTAGACCGAGTACCGGTATAGACATATTTCATCAAGTGTTAAGTAACTGGATGGTTGTGCTGGTTTACACAGAAATTAGGATTAGAGAAATTCTGGTTTAGACAGAGTCCACTGTATTCAGAGGTGGGTTCCAGGGCAGTGCTACATACTGAAAGTAGCAAGGTCGTCAAATGAGACTGAACATGGGGTTTGGCGACTGCGATATTGAAGATAACTACTGGATTGTCGTCAAAAATAAAATATTTGACGATAATCTTTATAAAAAAAATTAATTATGAAAACTAATACTTTTCTTTTAACTGGACTATCTAATCAATCAAATAGAATGTGCTTAAACAAAATTTAAAAAAACAACAGAAAGTAAGTTTGAGCCACTGAAAATGAAAATTTAGTAGTACTAATCCAGTTTTTATTTGGGTTCCATAAAAAGTATGTCTGAAACGAATGTCGTGTCCTGTATAACGTTTTGGAGCGGGATCTAGCTCAGTCGGTAGCGTGCTCGCATTTGAAGCGGTCGGTCGTCGGATCGATCCTTCTCAGTGGACTAAACTGCAGTTTGGGCTATTTTCCGTTCCAACCAGTGATCCACAACTGGCTCATCAAAGGTCTTGGTATGTGCTGTCCTGTCTATGGGAAAGTGTATATAAAAGATCCCTTGATGCTTATCGGAAAGAGTAGTCTACGTGGAGGCAGCGGTTCCTCTAAAAAGAAATGTGTCGAAATGACCATAATTATGTATGACGTCCAATAGCCGCTGATAAGATAAAAATCAATGCGCTCTAGTGGCGTCGTTAAATAAAACAAACTTTAAATTTACTAGATGGTAAGAACAAATGTTTATTTTGCATCTGAACTTTAAAGTGGCAGTGTCTTGTTTTTTAAAAAATATTTAACCATTTAGAATATATCCTATACGTTTGGTTTATGCGCACCAAGCCCCATTCTTCTGAGGCAACGATTTGCTGTATCGTAATTAGATCAGGCGAAATACATTATATATCGTCGAGGCGGACCGCCAAATGTCCGCCATCGCTAAGTCGTAGCGCTATTCACGTGACCTAAATACAGTCGCCAACACCTCTACCCCAACTTGCCATCATCAATGTGTTACTGATATCTCTAAGTACATATATTCATATTATTTCACCAGCGTTTGTCATCATCAATGTTTACTGATATCCCTAAGTACATAATTATGTTCATATTATTTCAACAGCGCTTGCCATCATCAATGTTTCACTGATATACCTAAGTACATAATTATGTTCATATTATTTCACCAGCACTTGCTATCATCAATGTTTTACAGATATCACTAAGTACATATTTTTAATATTATTTCACCAGCACTTGCTATCATCAATGTTTTACTGATATCACTAAGTACAGATGCACATGCAATTGCCACTACTCCCAATGGACTCTGCGTTGCGAAAAGGTACGGTTTCATGACGATGTTGCTTAGATTTCACCAGGATCCAAGTGCAACATAATTAGCTAGGAATCAACATCATTTTATTTTCAGTTCCAACCAGTGATCCGCAACTGGTTCATCAAAGGCCGTTATATGTGCTATCCTGTCTATGGGAAATGCATATAAAAGATCCCTGGCTGCTTATCGAAAAGAGTATCCCATGTGGGGCAGCGGGTTTCCTCTAAAAGAAATGTGTCAAAATTATCATATATTATGAATGACCTCCAATAGCCGATGATAAGATAAAAATCAATGTGCTCTAGTGGCGTCGTTAAACAAAACAACCTTTTTTTATATGAATGACGTCCAATAGTTAATGATAAGATAAAACTCAATGTGATCTAGTGTCGTCATTAAATAAAACATTTTTTTCTTTTATAGCAATAACGTCCAATAGCCGCTGATAAGATAAAAATCATTGTGCTCTAGTCCTATTGTTAAACAAAACAAACTACTTTTATATGAATGACGTCCAATAGCTAATGATAAGATAAAAAAAACAATTTGCTCTAGTGGCGTCGTTAAAGAAAACAAACTTTACTTCATCTGTTATTTGGTCTTGTCTAGAATGACATCAACATTCTATTTCAGTTTGATTAGGGACAACGTGTATGTTTGCAGGTGTTAGTTTTGTTTAATAAGTCTGGTATTGATTTTAGTACATGTTTGCTCACTGAGTCACAGTTTGAAGGTGTAGTTTACAGTATTTAGTTGCCTATTAATGATGCTATTCATCATCAACAGACAACTATAGTAATATATATTTAGGAAGTGTGTATAGCATAACAGTTGCATAAATGTCAACTTTAAACAGTTCTGATGTCTTCATACAAAGTAAAGTTTGTTTTATTTAACGACCCCATCCTTTAAATAGTTATGATGTCTTTAAATACAAAGTAAAGTGCATTTTATTTAACGACACCACTAGAGCACATTGTTTTTTTTTTAATTTTTATTATTGGCTATTTATACGTTACTATTTCCAATAAGCAACAATAGATTTTTTATATACAGTTTTCAAAATTTCAGTATAATTATAATACTGAATCAAATGCCATGTTCATGATATTTGAAGGGACAGTGTCTGTTTCTGTTTTAAATATTTAACCATTTAGAATATATCTTGTACGTTTGTTTGATGCGCACCACGCTCCATTTTTCTCACGCAACGATTTGCTGTATCGTAATTAGATCACGAGAAATACACTATCAATCGGCGAGGCGATCCGCCAGATGTCTGACATCGCAGTCGTAGGGCTATTCACGTGACCTAAATATGGTACAGCCCTAGAGGCGTCATTAAATAAACAAACTTTGTTTTGTAAGAAAAAAGAAACACGATCGATCCTCGAGTAATTATTTGTTCATGTATAAACAGGAGCGGGCTGTAGCCGAGATCGTAGCGCGCCCACCTTTGAAGCGTTCCGTCGTCGGATCGACCCTTCTCAGTTGACCCAACTGCAGTCTGGGCTATTTTCCGTTCCGACCAGTACCCTAAAACTGGTTCAACTGTGGTATGTACTGTTCTGTCTATGGAAAAGTGCATACAAATGATCCTTTGCTGCTTATCGTAAAAGAGTAGCCTATGTGGCGGCAGCGGGTTTCCTTCTAAAAAGGTGTGTCAAAATGACCATATGAATGACGTCCAATAACCGATGGTGATAAAAATCAATGTGTTCCCGTGGCGCCGTTAAACAAAACAAACTTTACTTTACTCAAGTTATCAAGTTATGATATGTACCAACACAAAAAGAGAACATGGATCCTACCAATTAGTACTGGATAATGATGAACCACACATTTATTTTATACTGATTCACTTCAACTGTTGTACTAGGTAAGATGTAGTTGAAAAAAGCATCAACTTTAATACACAAGTCATTGTGGACATTGCCAAGAAAGTAGCTGTGACACGATGACACAGGATACAATATGGAATGAAGAAAATGAACAATACTATGTTCGAAAGTCAATGTTTTTCATTCTTATCAGAATGTCTTTGTGTTACCCCAATGGCGTTACTTGTTATTTTGATACTGAACTAAAAAGAAAAAAACACTAGAAACATGTCCTGTTGTAATTTGTTTTATATATTTTGTCACAATAGCATGACATTTGACTATAAATAAAGATATTACATAGTTGCCTGTTATGACAATAAATGCAAAGACTGAATTTTGCTGTTTTATATACTGACCCCCAAAAGAAACGATACCAACATTGTGAGAGTACTGAAGAAAAATCAAAACAGGAATATGCACCATTGGATGTTTAAAGGATTTTTTTATTAGTATGATGCTTTGCCATGTTGTGAACACAATTTCAGTCTCATGAATATAAATTTTGAACATGCAACATGTTTTGTTTTTTTCTTTAGTAGTCTCTCAGTATGTTGGTGTCGTTTCTTTTGTGGTTCAGTTTACAAATGTGACTCTCCACTACGGAATGAGTCGGATGTCACCTTTCCTAATTGTGCGTAATGACCAAAATAAGGAGGAGTAGGTTGTCAATTTTGAGATTTTAATTTAAACTGATAGTTTATCCATTTATGTACATTCTGAGTTAAT